>APFE030750086.1:0-28084 GCA_000404065.3 Pinus taeda
CCCACATCTTCTGTATATGCGCACATCTTCTGTATATGCCCACATCTTCCGTATATGCCCAGTTTCCGTATATGCCCACATCTTTCGTATATGCGCACATCTTCCGTATATGCCCAGTTTCCGCATATGCCCACATCTTCCGTATATGCGCACATCTTCCGTATATGCCCAGTTTCCGCATATGCGCACATCTTCCGTATATGCGCACATCTTCCGTATATGCCCAGTTTCCGTATATGCCCACATCTTCCGTATATGCGCACATCTTCCGTATATGCCCAATTTTCGTATATGCCCACATCTTCTGATACCACTTGTCCATATCACGGTTGCCATTACACCAAAACTTGCAGGTGTTATTAAACAGAGGCATTTCCAAAGTTAATGAATCCTCCAGAGGTGGTTAAGCACATGTCACTAAACACGCAAGGAGCATTGGATTATCCAATGCCCAACATAAATAATCAAGTAATAGTCATGGATAATCTTGATGGAAAATTTATGGATTAAGCACGATGGGATAATCGAGGTGAAGTAAAAAGGGTTTCATATGGTAACAAAATTTCAAACAAATGATAACCTAGTACACTTGAGGTATCCCTCAAGTAGGTGTGCAATAGAAAATTATTGTTGAATAGTGAAATTGGAATTATAAAGGGACTAATATAATAATCACGATATAAAGGTCTAAAATACGATAACGACTTATTTAGGTTAATTTCATGGATTATTAGAAGAGATTTCATAATGTTTATGGTGAGTGGTGTTTGTGGAATATTAATCATGGTAGAAATGTCTAGGGTTGTGAAATTCGATGAAAAAAAAGGGAAAAATCACCTTAGGATAAAGGTTGTGCACATATAGCCATTAGTAGGTTGCAAGGTAACTAGGAGGAGTGCTAGATATGCATGACACAATATGGAATTACTATTTTAGGGTAGTTAATTTTAGGTTATGTGTTGTTTTCAGTGCACACTTATGCATATCACTTAGATGTTGAAGGAAGATGATGAAAAATTATAAAACAAAATTAATACAATGGAAAAATGAAGGTCACTCTTGATTATGAGATATAAAATTTCTACAAGTGGGAAGCCTCTTCCTTAATGAGTTTGATATGTGGATTGAATGGTATGAATAAGACTAGAAGATATTGTAAGGATGATTGTAATAACCACTGATATATTGGAGGTTAAAGTAAATTTTCGGGTAATAAGATAGGGATCCTAATCTAGACCCTTCACATTATTGAGATATTGTTGAACATTCTATTTTAGATGTTCTAGGCATAATGATGGTAAGTTATAGGTATCAAAAGTTTTAAAGGAAATGAGAAGAGACTATACAATAGTTTCAGTTATTTATACCCAACTTATAAGTAAGATTCTTACATTCTTATACTTCACATTATTGAGATATTGTTGAACATTCTATTTTAGATGTTCTAGGCATAATGATGGTTCGCTATAGGTATCAAAAGTTTTGAAAGAAATAAGAAGAGAATATACAATAGTTTCAGTTATTTATACCCAACATATAAATAAGATTCTTGCATTCTTATACTTAGTTGTTATTAAATTAGGTAATAAAATTTGTCAATGACTCTACTCCATATATTTCTCTCGTAGAGATAAGAAAAGTGATTTCTTTTATACTATGATGTAAAGAAATAAACTTACATGATATATTTTAGTAAAAAATTGAATAATAAAAATACATATCATACTTAACCTTTATGAATTATAAGCTTTTGTGAATTATAAATTAATTATTATAAATTTAAATAAATAATTTAATTATTTATTATGTTTTTAATAATTTAGAAAAATAAAAATCATATAAAATTATTCAATAACATCTCTAAATATATAAAAATTTATTATGAATTATTCAATAACATATTTAAATGTATAAATAGCTATTATGAAAGAAAAGAATAACGAAACATTTTCAATACTTAGTGGGAAAAAGAAAGAGTAATGAAACATTTTAAATTATAAAAAGATATTATGAAATCTTTATGATGAAATTATAATTACTATATGATATGAGTGGCCTTATTATCAAACCCTTTACATTCTTTGTGTCTAGAGATACTTGGAACAAGTTACACTGAGAAATGATGTGATTACAACCTTGGAAACTATTCAAGAACATAGAAATTATGAGTTAGTAATAGATTCACATATCTTGAGCATCTTGGTTTTGATTTTGATAATTTAAAGCATTTAATAATAAAAACACGTAGATGGTTATAATTTTAAATAATTAGAGCTGAAAGTTGTAATATTTTTTATAAAAATAAAAAATATATTTTAAAAAAAAAATTAATATATAATTTTGAAGGTATAATTGTCAAATTATTATTTTTTTAATAAATTGAATATTTTGATTTTTTATCTATTATCAAAATACATAAATTGTTTAATAGGTAAGATCTCTACCTAAAATATATTTCATTCAATAAAAAAAATATAATCTCTCTAGAACAATAATAAACAATAATATATTTATAATTTCTCTATAACAGTAAATAAACAATAATACATTGCTAGTGAGTATATTACTTGTTTGTGATTATAAAGAAATCACATGATTGGAGAGGAACCATTTTTTTAATTATTATTTCAATTAAAACATATAATTTCTCCCTAACAATAGATTAATAATAATATATTACTTGTGCGTATATTACTTTTTTATGATTATAAAGAAATCACATGATTGAAAAGAAGCTAACTTAAATTTCTATTAATTTTGTGATTATAAAAAAATCACATGATTGAAAAGCAACTACATGAAATTTCTTTTGGTAGAAAAAACCCTCCACTGGATTGGCTTTGTGCACATAAAGCTAGTGTTTATGTTTAATTTTGTGATTATAAAAAAATCACATGATTGAAAAGCAACTACATGAAATTTCTTTTGGTAGAAAAAACCCTCCACTGGATTGGCTTTGTGCACATAAAGCTAGTGTTTATGTTGAGACAAACCTTACTAAATGTCTTTATAAAATTATTCTCGAATTAAAAAACAATAATAATAAATAAATAAAGTCAAGTATTCAATTAGGAGAACATAATAAACCTATATAGTATAAACATAAATTAATAGTATTTTAACTAACTAAAATATTAAAAATAAAATGTGTTTTTCTTTTTTAAAGTCCCTTTCAATACATTATATATCATAAAAAGCTAAACTATAAGATATAATATATTATCTTATATTATAATAGTGGAGAAGGATAAATAGTGCAGTCAGGTAATTAACGATAAGATACTTCCTTAATTTTGTAAAAGCTTAATTCTTAAAAAAAATTGAAATTTCTGTAACATAGACTTAATTAGATTGGAGGGAATGGAATGGAAAGGAGCGTGGGATGACACGATCGTCCTTGTTGTGCCCTACATCTAACACGTCGGTGAAAATTTATTTTTAAACACAGTTGCGAGAAAACAACAGGACTTAGACGTTGCTGAAGAAACATAAGTGGAAATGGATGGATGATTTCTTTTAGAAGAAAGGAAACATAAGTATAATCAAGCAGGCACGAAACATTGTTATTGAGAAAATCAATTTAAGAATGGGGAACATCAAAATCAATTTTTCGTCCTGGAAAGCTATACAGAGCTTATTCTCACGCGAAAGAAAAACCCATGCTATTATTTCGGTTAAGAGAATTGAATGTTGTTAAGAGTATTGTGATAAACAAGAGGAGCGAAAACATTCACAAGTATTCACATCAAGCTAGCTATGAAATTCCAGTGTTGAAAATTCAATCCACGCTCCTCATGAATGTCTTCAATCCCACGACCTGGCTCCACTTTGGCTGCTGCAGTGCGCTGCCGGGACTCGAATCTGGGTTGTCTCCTAATTTACCAGCCTTTGAAAAAAAATCTTCATCTTTTTTCCCCGTGTAGTTTCTCAATCTCAGCCATCACAGACTGCAGCTCTTGCACTACTGCGACTTCACTCTCACCTGCCCAACGCAGGTCACTTTGGGCGATGACAGTTCCTCACTTTCATACTCCGAAATCTTGTTCCTCCCTTCCGAGCGCATGTTCCTCTACTTCGCAATCATAGGACTCAATTTCCCTCTATTGGCGCCGCTCCTCAGTCTATTGGCCGGGTTGTCGCTTCGGCCCAGGCGGAGAATCGGCTTCGGAAGTAAATTCATATGAGTCCTCGACTGAAAACACACAAAAATCTTACTCCCAGCGTGATGTCCATTGTCGTTACTGCTGCTGCTACTGGAAAAGGGCCTTGCAGAGCCATGGGCATTTTCATTGTCATCCTCCAAACCCATTGTCAGAAAATTCAAAACCAAAACCTGAATATAAATAGTTCCAACACCGCTATTCTTCAAAGACCTGTCTTACTTATTGCGAGTTACAGGGATGTCATAAATCACAATAATAATATTGCATAGAAATAACCATACAAACAATTTCTATTGTTTCCAAAAAAATTACGCGGGACTACAAAGTTTTTAATTCAAAAATCTCGAGCGGGCTTGAAATCTAAGTTTAAAACGTTGTACCAGAGGTGACATTGAATAATGGTAGGTGACATTGAATGGTGGAGCTGAGGAGTTGAGCTGTCAACCCTACCAGGGCAGTTCCTATTTCAGGGCAACGAAATTACAAATTCAAAATTCAAATTTGATTTCCTTTAGCGCCTTTGCTAAATTCAAAATAAAACGGAATTGGGAAAACGGTGGTAGACGAGGAAGCCAACGGAGGTTGCAGGAGGAGACGGGACAGGTCTGACAGTGGTCGCAGATACATTGAATACTGGAGGTTGCGGGACGTAGGGTGATCGGGTTGCCGCCTTATATTGCTTCCAATGTTCATGCCCATACATGATGATCTGCCGATGGCGAATGTCCATACATCATACATGCGATGATCTGCCGATGGCGAGATGTCAGAACTCAACTGTACCTCTATAGCATTTATAATGCTATAGAGGTGGAAATAAGATTCGCCAACAATTACACATGTTAATAGACATTTCTGCTACGAAAGTCATGGTATCCAAGTGGCATTTTTATCTCGTGACTTCTCACAACCACTAAATCAATGAAAGTCGGTGAAACATTATCTTTATCGTGGAACACTGGTACGGTGGAGCTCTGTGCAAATGGGTACGTTCATCCATCCTCAGTGTTCCGCCGCGTGTTAAGCTTTTAGCAATTAATCGAAATCTATTCTATGGATGGTATAAGACCGTGGAAGACCGGATGGAGCAGGTAAGACGTTCAACGATCCGGACCGCAGCCTCCGCGTATTGACCGGATGCGATTGTTCCTAAAAATCAAAGTCTACAATAGTCTTGCCGACCCAAAGAAGAAAATGAGGAGCAGAGTGGGTCGGGGTTTCTATATAAATAGAATACGAAGTTGAATCAACAAATCAAACAATCTCTGTAAGTGGGGAGTGTTAAGGAATTATTCGCAATGGGGAGTAGTAGCGGTAACTCGGTAATGGCGGTGCTAGTCCTGCTACTGGTGAGCGTCAGTGTTAATGCTCAAAACTGTCGCTGTGCCAGCGGACTGTGTTGTAGCAAGTATGGATACTGTGGAACCACCTCTGCTTACTGCGGCGCTGGCTGCAAGAGCGGTCCATGTTCCAGTTCAGGGGGAGGATCTCCAAGTGGCGGAGGTGGAAGCGTGGGAACCATAATTTCCCAAAGTTTCTTCAATGGCCTCGCGGGCGGAGCTGCCAGCTCCTGCGAGGGCAAGGGATTCTACACTTACAATGCTTTCATCGCAGCGGCCAATGCGTATTCTGGATTTGGCACCACCGGATCTGCCGACGTCAGAAAGAGAGAACTCGCCGCCTTCTTCGCTAATGTTATGCACGAAACTGAAGGTCTCTATGCTCTATCATAACTATTTATCTGGTTTATGAGAAAATAATTGTGTTTATGAGAAAAATCTTTATATGCGATATTTGAAAATTGAAATATACATTATGGTGTCTTGATAGTCATTCCCTGATTATCATTTATCCATAAATAATTTAATTTTAAATATCTCGGTAAAATGTTAATTCTTGAGGGTAGAATTCAACGCTGTTAATTACGATTTACCTTCCCATCGATCTATAATTTGGTTTCAATTTTTTCAATATCAATTGATTAATCTTTGTGTCATGTAAGGGATGTGCTACATCAATGAGATAAACCCTCAAAGTAACTACTGTAATAGTTCAGCCACGTGGCCATGTGCGAGTGGTAAGAGCTACCATGGACGCGGCCCTCTCCAGTTGAGCTGGTATGTATGTGAAAACTCTACACCCACTAATCACATCCCATCTCCTCTGTAAAAGATGGAGACTACCAATTAGATTGTTACAGGAATTACAATTATGCAGCGGCTGGGAAGAGCATTGGGTTCGACGGGGTGAACAACCCAGAGAAGGTGGGGCAAGACCCCACCATTTCGTTCAAGGCGGCTGTCTGGTTCTGGATGAAGAACAGCAACTGTCACTCCGCCATAACGTCAGGGCAGGGCTTCGGTGGCACAATCAAAGCCATCAACAGCCAGGAATGCAACGGTGGAAAGACTGGGGAGGTGAATAACAGAGTGAACTACTACAAGAATATCTGTAGCCAGTTGGGTGTGGATCCTGGAGCCAATGTTTCGTGTTAAATCTGTCTTTTTCTTCATGGCTACTAAATATATGAATAAGACATCAATGATAATTGATGTCCATCGCCAGCCAGTAAATGAAAGTTGCATTGCGCATCTCTGTGCAAATATCATCTTCATTTTACTAATGAAATTTCTTTGAATTAAACAGTTTCAAATTTATTAGATTTGCATTTTAATTAGTTTCAAATTTATTATTTACTATCTTACCATGTGATTTTTGTTATATTATTTACTATCTTACTATGTGATTTTTGTTATAGATATATGTGTCAAGAGGGATAAAAAATGTTTACTTATAATTTTTTTAGAATGTAAAATACATTGTATTATTTTTCATTGTTTAAATTGTATATTTGAATGTTAAATAGAGTATATATAGAACCAAATAAAAATTTTAATCATAAAAACTTAATTATTTTTGCTATGTATAAATATATATGAAATTTAGATTTAAACATCTAATTTACACAATTTTTTTAATTACTTTACAACATATTCATTTATTTAATTTTTTGTTATACAAATATATATAAAATTTATAGATTTAAACATCTGATTTATGTTGAAATTGTAATTTCAACTGCGCATCAGTTGACCCATGCAGCAGCATTAAAGCCTCGCGATGCAATAAAATTTTGCCACGTGTCCAATTGTACTTTCTCCAAAAAGTTTTCCATCGGGACGTAAAGTTCGGTTAAAAAGACTCTCCCGATATCATTTTGAATAGTTGGATTCCATGAGGGAAAATCAACGGTTGATGGACATCACAAACTTGCAGCAAATGAATTTTCACATTGCTAAGCCAGTAAAACATAAAGGCAACTTAAATGTGTTCGTAGAGTATTGGTAAAAGTTTTTAATTTTAATGTTTTTTTATTTTTACCGAATTATGGCGAATTTAAAATAGGTATGGGCATAGCATATAGTTTTTAATTATATTGTTTTAAATTCACGGGTTAAGTTTTTGTTTCACTGAACAAGTAAAACCCATTGTAATGTTTTTCTTTGTCAATTGTATTTTGGAATGAAACACATAACATTGCGAAGAAGTGAGTAAAGAAAACACAGGGGAAGCAGTGTAGAGGTGAAAAACACACACAATAGTGTGAATGTAAGAATGGACTTATGAAATGGAATGAAAAATGCATAGCAGTGAGAGGTAAAAATATTTGCAGTAGAGCATATGTAAGAGATTTCTTTTACAGTAGTAAATCCATGTAATTTTTGTTTAATGTAAAAGAAATTTTTACACACAGTGGTGTAAAATTTCAAAAGGAGATAGAGTAATTTCTTTTGAAGTTCTTGGTGAATCCCTCTGAGAAAAAGAGGATGAATTTTGTATCAGTCTTTTATTTAATGAATACAAAGCCTTTTTATGGGTCTGTAATACTCTATTCTCAGAAACATTTTATTTGCTTCCATGTGTTAAAGATCCTGGAGAAAAACAGAGCATTGTCTCTGTGTGCAGTTTGTTTGTTTGTTTTTGGGATTTGTTTGTTTGTTTTTGGGATTTTACCAGAAAAATCCCCAACAGTGGTATCAGAGCAGATCCAGGCTCTTTAAAAGTGTTAAAGAAGCTGAAGGAAAGTTCCTTCTGTTGCAGCAGTAAATCTTCTCCAGCAGAGTGAAGTCTTTGGCAGAAGGATCCAAGTATTTTTCAGATTAGTTTTTTTCTGTGTTGCTGTTGAAGAATCAGTAAGTGGTTTTAAAAACACAATCAGGTATTTTTCATATTAGTTTTTTTCTGTGTTACTGTTGAAGAATCAGTAAGTGGTTTTAAAAACACAATCAGGTATTTGAAGCATAGTTAAGAATGAAAAGGTCAAGGAAGAAAGTCACCAATACTGCTAAAAATGTGTCTCCCTCTACTACTAAAATAAAAAGCAATCCGTTTGAAAACATTCTATTTGCGGCTCCAAGGTTCAATCAGAACTTTGATATATGGGAAATAAAAATGAGGACTTTCTTAAAGTCTCAAGGGATTGAAATTTGGGAATCAGTGATTGATGATAGCAGGATGGATAGAGAATCCAAGGAGTACAATACAAAAGCAGCAAAGACAATCTTGGATGGGTTACCTGATTCTGTAAAAAAAATCTAGGAAAATATTCATCAGCAAAGGATATATGGGATAGACTTCATGACCTTCATGCAAAGGGAGCACTGACCATGACCATCAGTCAAGAAGGAAATTCTAAACCCATCATAGAAGCTGAAAATGAGAAGGTTGACCTCATCAAGCTTCAAGTACAAGAAAGGGATGAAGAGCTCGCCAAGCTTAAGAAGGAACTTGATGAAAGCAAAAGGAAGCATCATGAAGAAGTCATAGCCATGACAAATCAGTTGAATAAAGCAAAGAAGCAGGAAGATGCCTTGTCAAGTCAACTTGAACAAAGGCACAAGAGAGTGAACAAACTTGTAGAAGAGATTGAACAGTACAAGGTAGAGGTCTCCTCCCTTAAGTTCGAACTACAAGAAGCCAGGAAATAGGCACAAGAAGCTGAGAAGAAAATGAAGAGCAGTCAAGCAAAGAATGAAGAAATCTCCAAAATGAAGTCCGATATCATCTCACTGAGGAACAACTTGCAAAGAAGAATAATGAGTGTGAAAGATTGGAAGAAGAGATTGTCCTCCTCAGGAAAAAGGTTGAAGGGATGAATAACATCATGAAGAGCTCTCAAGCCTTGGATGACATGCTCAGCTATCACAGATGTCCATCTGATAAATCAGGACTCGGATATGCAGGTGAACCCTCAAACAAGAATGAAAATGCTTTAAGCGAAAGAGATGTGAAGAAGCCAAAAAGAAATCATGATGCTCCTAGTTCCAGCAAAGGCAAGGAGAAAAATCAAGGCTACAGCAGAAGAAATCCTACTCCAAGTAGAAACCCAGCTCCAAAAGGAAATGTAGATAATGTCAAAGAGGCAAGTGGGAATGGTTATCATCAAAGAATCTCAAGGCAGAAAAGCTTCAGAAGTACGTCAAGGAAACCTCCATCTCCCAGGTACCAAAGTTCATTTTTCTGTTATTGTTATTCTTGTTCAAACTTTGGTCATATAGAAAAAGACTGTAGAGCATTTCATAGAGATAGATGTTATGGTCTCCGACAACCTCCAAGAAACAATTTTACAAGAAGAAATCATGAAATTTTATTCATGAACAATGTAGAATGTTTCAAGTGTCATAACATTGGGCATATGGCACGTGATTGTAACTTAACATGGGCTCTTACACAGCTAGACCCATGACAAAGAAGAAAGTTACACAAGTATGGAGAAGGAAGGAAATACAGTCTGAAAGTCCCTTGAGCTCTCCAGTCGATCTAAGTTTTTTTTGAGAAAACTTTACTGAAAGAAGACAATGCATACAGTTAAGGGGAGCTTGTAATTCTTCATCATTATTGTTGAACTATATTAACAATCATTATTTGATGAAGACCTTCTTAAAGGGGAGTGTTGGAATATTAATTCCAACTGCCGTGCAGGGACAGCGATGACAGCACAGTCAATTGGAAATCTGCCATCGTGCAGCAAGAAAACAGCTCAAGAAAAACCAGCTACCTTATCGGACAACAACCGACCTGCAGCAAATAAATGTTACAAGGAGTAAAAGTTTGGTTGACCAGAGTTTCAGAAAAACATTAAATGAAGTTCAATAGCATTTGTAAATGGTTGGTGAAGATTTAATTTTAATGTTTCGTAGTATGGCTAAAAAAAAAAAGGTCGTATGTTTTTTTGATGTATTGTGACCAATGCAGCTGCATGAAAAAAAAGGTTTTTCCCTTGAGTAAAAGAAATGGAATGCACAACCATGCATGAATTTTTTTTGTTGAGAGTGTTTATTTTATGCACAGAAGCAACATTGAGCTTGTGGAAGCAAAAGCCATGAAGGTATGTGTTTGTAATGGTTGTTAAATGAATTATATGCATTGTAATGCAAAGCAAGGAGATCCGCACATCAGTGCGAAGGCAGAACAAAAGGAAAGAGATGAAAAGAGATGAAAAGTGAAATGGTTCGCAACAACAAGTAAAAACCCAGCACAACAGTGTGACAGGAAGAAAGACTTGTGGCAGCAAATGAAAGTTTGGAATCCCTTTGTACAAGTGCTTATAATTTGTTGAAACTAATGGGAATGAAAACTCATAATTTTAAATGTAATGAGAAATTTCACACATGAGTGAATGTGAAAGAAATTTTTATTTTAAAGCAGTAAACCAAAGTAATAATTTCTCAGCTTACAGTAGTAAATGCAAAAGTTTTTAACACAGCAGTGTGTAGAAGATGCAAGGGTTGTTCATTGCATATGTATTGGCAATGAAACGCACAGTAGTGCGAAGAAGAAAAAGAAATCGGAGCAGCTTGCAAATGGAGTATAGGTTTTTCATAACGGTGTGAATGGGAATGCACAGAAGCGTGGTAACTTTTTTGTGGAGCTCATGCATTGAAATGCATAGTAGTTTTTATGTAATGTAAACAATGGATTTGTAAGGTTTTGTTAAGATGAAAAAAAACGCACCAGCTTGATGATGTTTGGTTGTTCGTTGGTGGCAAAGGAAAGGATTGCCCAGCAAGTAATGTGAAGATATGAAAGTAATGTGAATCAAGTGAAGAACGTTGGTGGGAAAGGAAAGGAATGCGCAGCAAGTAATGTGAAGATATGCAAGTAATGTGAAGCAAGTGAAGAATGCAGCACCCTGAGCAGAGTAAATGCAGCCTAAGCAGAGTAAATGAAACCAGAAGACTTTTACAGCAGTAAAAGTAAATTTTATTTTTTTTCACACAGCAGTGAAAAAGAGTTGTGTAAATTTTGTTTTGTTGGGAGATTGAAATGCAGTGCGAATGTAATCAGGTTGTATGTAAGAAAAAATTTATTTTTACAACAGTGAATGTAAAAGTTTTTCACATAGCAGTGAATGAGGATTTTACACAGCAGTGTAAAATTATTTGTAAAAGATACAGTAATATTTTTGTTGTTTTCGAACTGCATCTAAAGTAGTATCTAGTAGTAATCCTTCTTTTAAAGAGGAAGGTGCTTTTCAACACAGTCTCTTGGTGAATCCCTCTGTCAAGAGGAAGATGCTTCTCAGCATAGACTGGTGAATCCCTCTGGTTTAGAGGAAGATGCTCTTCAGCATAATCTCTGGTGAATCCCTCTGTGTGAGGAAGACTCTTTCGCTGTTTGTGGAACTGCATCTGAAGCAGTGTTGGTGAATCCCTCTGTTAAGAGGAAGACTCTTTTGTAACAGCAACATGTCAAGGAGTTTGGATGAGAAGAATGTTAAGGAGCTTAGGCCAAGAAAAGGCAAAAGCGACGGTGATTTTTTGTGACAATAGTTCAGCTATTGCATTATCCAAGAATTCAGTGTTTCATAAGATAACTAAACACATTGACACAAGTTTTTTTGTGACAATAGTTCAACTATTGCATTATCCAAGAATTCAGTGTTTCATAAGATAACGAAACACATTGACACAAGGTTTCATTACATCAGGGAATTCGTAAGCAATGGAGAAATTGTCTTAGAACGTTGCAGGACTCAGGAACAGGTTGCATACATTTTCACAAAGCCATTGGATCAGAAAAGCTTTGAATTTTTGAGGAAGTGTCTGGGTATGACTGAATGCCCAGCAGTTGAAATTAAAGGGGAGTGTTGAAATTGCAATTTCAATTGTGCATCAGTTGACCCATGTAGTAGCATTAAAGCAATAACCGCGCAGCATTTAATTCGCCCAAAACAGCTCCCGAAAACCATCAAAGTTCATCGGACCGCTTTTGTTGTGAAGGTGGTTTTCGTACAAACGTGCCCGATGCAATAAAATTGCCACGCGTCCAATTCTACTTTCTCCAAAAAGCTTTCCATCGGGATGTAAAGTTCGGTTAAAAAGGCTCTCCCGATATCGTTTTGAACCGTTCGATTCCATGAGGGAAAATCAAAGGTTGACGGACATCACAAACCTGCAGCAAATGAATTTTCACATTGCGTAAAAATTGAGTTGACAACCAGTGAAACATAAAGGCAACTTAAATGTGTTGGTAGAGTATTGGTAAAAGTTTTTAATTTTAATGTTTTTTTATTTTTAAGGAAGTATGGTGAATTTAAAATAGGTATGGGCATAACATATAGTTTTTAATTATATTGTTTTAAATTCACGTGTGTAAGTTTTTGTTTTACTGAACAAGTAAAACGCGTTGTAATGTTTTTTTGGTCAATTGTATTTTGGAATGAAACGCACAGTGTATTTTGGAATGAAACGCAGAGCAACGCCAAAAAGTGAGTAAAGAAAAAACAGGGGAAGCAGTGTGCAGGTGAAAAACACACACAACAGTGTGAATGTAAGAATGGACTTATGAAATGGAATGAAAAATCCATAGGAGTGCGAGGTAAAAATATTTGGAGCAGAGCATATGTCATGGATTTCTTTTACAGCAGTAAATCCATGTAATTTTTGTTTTCACACAGCAATGAATGTAAAGAAATTTTTACACATAGTGGTGTAAAATTTCAGAAGGAGATAGGGTAATTTATTTTGAAGTTCTTGGTGAATCCCTATGAGAAAAAAGAGGATGAATTTTGTATAAGTCTTTTCTTTAATGAATACAAAGCCTTTTATGGGTGTGTAATACTATGTTCTCAGAAACATTTTATTTGCTTCTCTGTGTTAAAGATCCTCAAGAAAAACAGAGCATTGTCTCTATGTGCAGTTTGTTTGTTTGTTTTTTGGATTTTACCAGAAAAATCCCCAACAATTTACACAATTTTTTTATTTTTAATTATTTTACCACATATTCACACTATGACTCAATGGAACTCTTAGCTCTAGATTTAATAAACAAAATTAAAAATTTAAATTTAAATATTAACGATATCTATATATTAAAGTTTCAATATACAAGGTTCGTCATACTAAAAATTTCATCTCTACACGTTTCAAGATGTGACAAGAAGCGCTGCAAAGAGCGCGTCTCTCTGTGTTTAGATAATCTGTTCCAGTTATTAAAATGGCAAAATATTAATGGCTTGCTCGTGGGCACAATAAAACACAGAATATTTAATATTAATACTGAGATAATAGATTGGTTTTAAATAGGGCTGCTGCTTCTTCTTTTCTATTAGAGTTGTTTCAGGCCGCCATTCTTTAGTGTTATGGCTGAGTTTTTCAAATGGTTAACATCTTACTATTCAAAGAAGAGAAACAACTACTTTATCGATTGTACGTACTTTGCCCACATTGTACATTGAAAATAACGCTAAGTTGAATACACTCTACTTTAAAGAAAAGTAGATGGGTATCATAAGACAGAAAAAGTGGTTTTTTGACTGTCAAAGGTGTTGGATATCATAAGACAGAAAAGGAACAGGGGTGTTTGACCGTCAAAGGTGTTGGATATAATATATTATTTTAAAAGTATTAATAAAAAGTAAAATGGATAATTATATTAAATTTGGAAGGGAATTTATAAATTAATTTAAAATTTTAAATCAAGAACACATTTCTGTGCATGTAAGTGGAGGGTTGCTTTGAATGAGATATAGAAGAATCTAGACATAAGCACTATGTACATGGTATTATTTAATCTGTGGATTAACTTCTACCAAGGCTCGGAGAACATGTTTCATTGCATTATTTTTTTCTTAACAAAAATTATTGAATTATGTTAATATTAGATTGATAAATTTTGTAATATAGTAAATTATTATAAGTTATAATAGATTTTGTTTAAGATAATCATTTTAATTTAATTAAAAATGTTAAATAGAAATATATATTTTTATATGGGAAGTAACTTGTATAATATTCAATTTTGTAAGTATTGAAAATATTTTCCAATATTATATTTAATTAGAAAATGTTAAAGAAAAGTATATTTTTATATAGAAAATTTCTCAACATCTTTTAAAAAAGCAACTCACATAACATGCAATTTGTAAGATTGAATAGATTGCAACATAAATAACTAGACAGAAAAAGTGTCTATAATTTTATTTTGTTAGGACTTATCCACTATGTACTTAACCACCACCCCTTAGATCACATACCTCATACACTTGAGTAAGCAACACCAATGTCATGAGCATGGCTAACGATGAGATTCTTCCCCTCACCTTTCATACAAAGACGACATACTGGACGAAAGACAACGTTCTTATGGCATGAGAGTCGAGGATTCCAAACTACAAATGAAGCCCAACCCCGACCAAGGTAACCATAAAGCCAAGAAGCCCATCCCCCCACCAAGGTAGCCATAAAGCCAAGAAGCCCGTCACCCCACCACATCATCTATAAAGTAAAAATAACAAAGGCAAAGTAAAGATAGCAAATACAATACCTGTGGCTTAAATGCATTTAATAAGATCTTTAATAAGCTTGTATACAAACAAATGGTCTCAATGTACATATATTTCCTCTAGTTGAACAAATGAAAAAATAGATACCATTTCTCCTTCATGCAAGCTTTTATAGTAAGTTTCTAAACAAGCAATGAATGAAAATTGCCGCATTCAATATTGATTGATGAACACTATGGTTTTAAAGTATTAATATAATTGATTTGTGCATTGAAAATAGCCTAGTTTCACTGTTTTTAATTCCTATGGTGTAACTTAATATTAACACATACTTTCTTATTTTTCCATGTTAGGAACGATGGCTTCAATTGTGGGACTTGGCACACTTACACTCTCCCCCCATGCAAATTTTGTATTTTACAAAAAATATTTGTGAAATTTCTATCAAGAAAACACATATAGTAAATGAGTCATCCCATTATATATATATATATATATATATATATATATATTATATATATATATATAGTGTAATGTGTATTTTAATGCATCAAAGATAAATTGAAATCTTACACTCATTTTTGCTCAAACAACCCAAGTCAAGTCAAAGCTTGCTTACTTTCAAAACTCCATCTTGGCCAACCATATACCCTTTTAGCATGGATGCTAACTTGCCTACTTCCAAAACTCCATCCTAGCCAAACCTATACCCTTTTAGCATGGATACTCTTTTAGGGACATCTCTAGCAACACATCACTAACATCTCTATAAATGAAGTTATCTAGTGAAATTAGTGGATGGTCACATTGGGTGTTTACTATAGAGAAGTGGATCAAAATTAAAATTAAAATGCAAAGCAGAAAATTAGAAGCATGTGTATTTTCTCTAAAGTTAAACAAAATTGCAAAGTAGTTTGTCCCTCATCAAATGCACCTACCTACTTGAAGGGACCTTGACTTATTTGTATCATAGTAAACAAAGTTGACCCTATCAATGCTCCTCCAAAAAAATGCATTTTTCTACCATGACCCAAATATGAAAAACTCATTAAAAAAACTGGAAAAAAAAAAAAACACAAAAAAAAATAAAAAACCTCATGAATACCAATAATGGTTGTGGTGGAAATCAACACTATATGCATACAAAATATCCAAATAATTGATTATTCTTTATAAATATTTATTATTAAATTATAACCAATGATAAAAAATAACACATTTTTAGTTATGACATAATAATTAACTTCACATTTGGTTAATTATAATATAATATTTCAATAAATAAAAAAAAATTAAGAGAAATTTTAAGTTATTTTAAAATTGTTATTCTTTCTTAACTTAAAAAAAACAAAACATCTCATCATAAATCCATGAGTAACGATTCAATTCGTGACACTCTCGAGTGAACTTGTGACCTAGGATTAACAAACCTTGTACTCTATAAGCACGTGCCCTTACATGGCCATATTAAGGAGTTAGAATCTTATCTCCACAACTAATAAGTCAATTATATACTATTGTTATTGTCGAAATTTGGTTGGGGTCAGGTAAGTGAAGGTGGCGCACAAGAAAATAAAAATGGGTTGCAACGATCCGAAGCGAAGTGCGTCCACCCGCATATTGACCTGTTGCAATCGGTTAGTAAAATCAAAGTCCAGTCTATCGATGGGATGATAATCTTGCCAACCCAAATAAGAAAACAACGAGCAGAGTAGGTTGGGATTTCTGTATAATAGAGCAATCACCCCCTTCACTTATTATTGAATCAACAAATCATATAATCTCTGTGAGTCGGGAGTCTTAAGGAATTGTTGGCAATAGTGCTGCTGCTGCTACTGGTGGGCATCAGTGTTAATGCTCAAAACGGTGGTTGCGCCAGCAGAGATTCCATGAGAAAAACTACTAACAACTCCTTTTTTTAATCTTCCATCAACTTATTACAATTATCCACGACCTTTTTGAATTTATTTCTACCTTTTTTTGGGATTCAAAGAATATTTGTCTTTACAAACTATAACATCAACTTGCTATGTCAAAACAGATTTCTTATCAAAAAGTTAATAACAAGAAAACATTTCTTGGAAAAGAGTTTTTCATTTATGAATTATTGTTCTCAAAACCATTTCTCTTATTTAGATAGATAAAACGTATTTTTGATAATTTATAGATTTGATAATTGAACCTATAAATACAGATGAAAGAAATATTAATAAATTTTATATTACTTTAAAAAACATGGTTTCGGTTTGCTATTTATCCATAAGTAATTTTGAATATCTTGGTGAATCAAATTACAACATATAGAATAACTAGTAATTGCTTTAGTTACAACACATTTCATAACTGATAGAATTTAGTGCTATTATGTGCTTTCTATCTTCCAATTGATTCATAATTTGATTTCAGTTTCTTCACTATCAATTGATGAATTTTTGTGTCATGTCAGGGATGTGTTACATAAACCAGATTAAACTTAGAATGCTATATTGTAAGAGCTCGTGAATGATAAAACCTAGAATTTATTGATGCTTGTGAACGCGGTCATATAACTGCATGCAAAATCCCTGACATGGTCCTCCCCCTCTCTCATTTAATGTTCATGGATGACTTGCTAGAAATTGGGAAGTTTGATCCTACAGAATGGTAGGTGATTTACAATATCCTTATTGATTTTGGATCTGGATCTACCTTGGGCCTCTACATGAACCAACCAAAGTCCATTATGATTTCAAGTGAGCCTGATCCAGACTAGAATATGGAGATTTCCAGCATTGTTGGGGTAAAGGTCACTAATTCGGATGCAGGATTCAAGTACCTGGGTTTCTTCTTGAAGCTGAATGGCTACAAAAACAAGGATTGGTATTGGACTATACAAAAAATTGGAAAGTGCTCATACAGTGGTCACATTCACGGATTTCATTAGGAAGGCACCTAATTCTAATCAAATGTGTTCTCCACAGTATCCCTATTTATTGGATGCATATATACAGACTCCCAAAAAGAGTTGTCTGTAAAATCAACTCTATTATATTAGGTCTCTTCTAGGCTGGCACACAATCAGATCATATATTTCATCTTTACAGTTTGGAGATGTTAAACCTTCCTTTCAGTCAAGGTGGTTAGGACCTTAAAGACACTAGCTCTTTCAACTTGGCACTAATTTAAAAAAATATTTGGAGAGCAGTTAGTAGTGATGGCCTATGGAATCGAATCATCAAGGATAATTATCTCCACAACACATATCTCAATGGTTGGCTTCATGTTGGTGCTTCCGACCCTCATAATATCTCATTATCATGATGCAATCTCCTTCACACTAAGCATTAATTTGTTGGGAATCTCGCATGGGATGCTGGCACAAGATCTTCTCCAGAGATTGGCCTGGACTCCCTCTAAGGCATGACATGCCTGCATTTATTATCCCCTTATCTTATTACTTTTTTTTGCAATCATAGTATTTTTGTGATTAAAGATATTACAAATGCTTATCTTTCCTCTTCGTCATTCACTCATTCGAAAGACTCTTCAAAGATTGATATGATTTGGGAATGGAAATTATATATTACTAATCTTAAGCTATCTTGAATTGTCCTTTCAACAAAAGAAGATAAATTTATCTGGTTTGGTGGCTCACAATAGGGAAAGGTAATTGTTCATGAGGCACATCAAATATTCACCCAACCCACCAGGTAGATTTTGTTTTTCTCTTGGCTAGCTAGGTCTTGGAAATGGAATTTTCCTCTCAAAATCAGGTTTTTCTCTTGGTTGTTGGTTCACAACCAAATTCTAACTTAGGAAATCCTAACCAAGAGGGGCTATCAGGGCCCCAGAAGATGCAGTCTTTGCTTATCTATTAGAGAGGACATCAATCATCTCTTTCTCAATTGTCCCTTTCCCTCTTTCATCCAAAAATGGATCTTGGATAAACCTCTAAGTCTAAAAGACTTCATGTAAGAGGTAAAAGGTGCCAAATGGTACAAATCCTTTGTAAATCAGAGGAAATTAAAAATTGCAGGTTGCTCTCAGAAATAGTCTCATTGCAGAGATCTTCTTATTCTGAATACAATGCAACTTGAATAGGCAAAAACATATTTCAGATGAAGAAGTTATCATGAAAAGAAGCTCCCCTTGTTTCTTTGAAAATGAGGAAAATTCCTTGAAAAATGGACTTAAGGCCTTAATGAAGAAAATCGCATCACATAAGACAAAGGCTTAAAGTCGGGCAGAAGGCACCCACGATTAGCGACCTCCGATGATCGGATCGGAGGGTTGGATCAGAGGCAGTTAGTGTATACAAGCAAAGGTCTCAGGTCGATGCGACATGTTGTTGGCGATTCCAAAAGGGAAGGACCCCAGGCCTAGCGACATGCGATATGCGATCAGCCAGACCCGATGGAAAAATAGGCGCTATCTAACAAGACTTGCGATCTGCCAAACGCCATTTCTCAATGTATTTACGCATATTTCATTATTTAATGAAATAAAAAGGGACAAAGCCATTGCAATATGCAATTCGACTTGCAAGCGGACCCGATAAGAGAATAAGGTGGATTTCAAGACTTTTGAAGTCCTATATATTGTGTTTTATGTGGATTTCCGGTGTTTTCATAGTGTTCTCTGTGTAAACAGAGAATGACTATTACTAAGCGATTCAAGCGTCGATTGCCCTCATCTGTTGCGGAAACAAGTGGTTGCCTCCCCTGAGTGCATTATGCAATGATTACTGAATGCCAGAAGAGGGAGTTGAGCGGACTGAAGCCGAAAGTTGCAGAGCCCGAAAGGGAAAACGAACAGGCAACACAATTTGTCTTTCAAGCCATGAATGTCAAAGACAAAGGGTTGTTGGGTTGTTGAACGGTGGCCAATTTATTGTTTACTGCTAAATGCTGAAAGTAGTAGCAACAAAGAGCCGAGAGAGAAGAGCGAAAGAGAGCCAAATAGCTGCTGAGTTATTGTTGGTGGCCGAATTGATGTTGGGGCTTTGCTATGAAGTAGAAGCCAAAGAGGTAGCGTAGAAGCCAAGAGGCAACGCAGAAGAAGAAAAAGAGCAGTTGAGGGAGCCTTTGGGGTCACTTGAAGTTCAAGTGAAAAGCGAGGGAGTTGAAGGTTGCAGGAGGTAGAAAGAAGCTAGAGCCAAAGAGCCAGAGCCAAAGAGCCAAGATCCAGAACCAGAACCAAAGAGCCAGAGTCAAAGCCAAGAGCCAGAACCAAGAGCCAAGAGCCAGAGCTTCAAGATCCAAAAGGGATTAAATGGTGTCTAAACCCATTGTTTTTGTGTAGAACAATAGGAGTTGGGCCAAGAGCTTGTAAAAAAACCTTACACCATAATCCCTGAGAGCCTAGTTGAATTAACTAGATTCATGGAGACGTAGCCCAAGAGTTATGGGTGAACTCCAAATTAATATTGTTGTTTTTGTGTGTTTTATTGTTGCATTATCTCTGCTTCTTTATTACTGTTATATACATTTACATATCAGTTTCAACACTTTAATTTACAACACATAATTAGTTTAAACAAATACAAGCGTACACCCATATTTTCAAGCATTTCTTAATTCCACATTGGTTAATCATTAAAGACTTGGGAAAATTCAAGCTTTCGAAGTGGGAGAGGTTCTTATAAGCTAGACAAGAAGCCTAAGAGCCCCATTTTTAGATCAGGTGGTATCAGAGATTAAGATTGATTAACCACACCTTTAAGGAAGGATTATATCAGAATGCTTGATAGACAGAGAAAAGACTGCTTGTCTAAAAGGTGTTGAACAACAAGAGGCTGATTGTATGCTTGTTTTGTGGACTGACTATTTTCTGAGTTTGTAGAGGTAAAGCGAAAGCTATTGATAGCTCAGTCCAGGAAGGACAAGAAGGATAAGGGCTAAAGGCATTCTTCTATCCCAGGGACCTCAAAGCAGTCCTTGTAGCACAAGAGGTTTGTTGCAAGAGGTTGCTTAAATAAGCTCTTTATTTATCTTGTTGAAGTTTTTTTTGTTCATTGGAATAATGACAACTTCTACAAGTGGGTCCTTAAATTATGTTCTCCTCACAAGACTCTTTGATGAAGACATGAAGCAAGAATTGTCCACCATGATGGATATGGTGAGAGAAATGTATGAGGATAGAAGGAAGAGCAGCATGCTTAGAAAGCAGCTGAATTCCATGAAGGAAGAGAAGCAGTTGCTTGCTAACAAATTGCAGGAAATGGAGAGGCAACTTCATATTGCAAATATGAACCTGAAAAGGATGCATGAGTTGGAAACACAACTCTTTGTTGCCCAAGAAGCCTTAGTCAAGTATCAGCTTGAAGAAGAGGTAAGCCATTCTAGTTTGTTTTCAAATTCTTCTGAGAATGCTTGTATTGGTTCTTTTGAAAAACATACTAAAGGCATAGGTTCCAAGCTAATGTCCAAGATGGGCTATGAAGGAAACAGCTTGGGAAAGCATGCATAAGGTATTGTTGAACCAATAATGGTTGAGGAAAGGCATAAATATTTGGTTCTTGGCTATGGAGAGTCTTATGGATAGAGTTCCAAAGCTGCCATGAAATCCATTGAAATAGTTCCAAGAAGGAGTTTCATTTCATGTCCTCTACCTCAAAAGTGTGAAGGTTGTTTCCAAGAGGAATACAATAACTTGAAACATCAATTGCAGGATGTAGGTGTTCAGAAGCACACACTTGACCCAGAAAGTTGGGGAGACTCTAACAACTTTGAAGAGTTTGATGGTGTTCCAAAGGGAGCCACTTCTTCATTTGGTTCACCTCCTCATGAAGGTAATAAAGGTGAAAGAGGCAGGTATAAAGCTGGTTCTAAACATTTCCTTTTGATTTTGCAAAGCATGATAAATTTCCACATAAGTATGGGGAAAGAGTTGCATGTTCCCTTTATGCTTTGGATAACCATGATGTTTGTAGACGTTGGAAGAGAATGACCGCATACAGAAGCAGAAGAAGGAAAAGAAGAAAGAAGCCAAAGGTCCATTAGACAAGGCAAATCATGTTGTCAAGAGGACGCACATGCAGTGCACTTACTGCTATAACCAAGGACATCTTGTTGCAAAGTGTTGGACACTGAATCCAACAATGCTTCCACCAAAGTTGAAGGAGAAGGTGGAAAGAGAAGATGGCAGAAATGGAAGTGAAGATTCCATGAATGATGTGTGTCAAAATGATTCACATGTTGATGCTGATGTGCAGGCAAGGGTAGTACCTTTGAAAGGGATTGGTAAGGAACAGTTCAAGTTCTTATCCGATTAAGTTTGCATGTCTATTGATGTATCTACATTATATTTCATTAGAACTTCAAAAGTACAGTGTGCTTAAGTGAAATTTAAAGGATGAAATGCATGCATTAGCATGAGATGCATGAGCACAGGGATGTTGATGATTTCCTTGTTTTTGAACATGTATGTGTAATTAACTTGCAGGGTTGGCTGCTTTGACATGCATGTGATGCCATGTTGACTTGAAAGAAGTTAACTTCGTCTCCAAATGGAGATAATGATGAAAGTTTCATCTTTTGGAAAAAGAGTCCTAATGGTCTTTTTCTACATGCTTGACTTGAAGGGACATTTGTTTAGAGGCATGTTTTGTGGGCTTGATATCTAGTCCAGCATTTGTATGCAGATATAAGACATGGAGGTGTTCACAAAATGTGAAATATGTTCCTTTTGTTGAAGCAAGAGTTAGTCCATCTAGTTGTTGTCTGTATGCGTGTTGCTTTTGACAATTTTTGTTGGCAGCTTGTCAAACAGGTACAAATGAAAGTTTTGTGGAGTAGATGTGCTTCACATTTGTTGAGCCACCTTCGATCAATGATCAAGGCAAAGAAGCTTAAACTACCTTCTATGACCATTTCAATAGAAGTTCTACAGGAAATCAAGGAGGGAGACAGTTCTTCTCAGGAAGACCAGCCCATCCAAGAGAAGGGAAGTGGTTAGAAACTTTGATTCAAAGGCACTATGCAAAGGAAAGTGTAGGGAGGTTGAAAGAAGAGGGTGAGTCGCTCTCATTTACTGTTTAGATTAGTATATCAGTCTTTTGGAGACCAAAAGTTCTTTTAGTGGGAAGGAGTGATCCAAAAATGGATCCTGGATAAACCTCTAATTCTAAAAGACTTCATGCAAGAGGTAAAAGGTGTCAAATGGCACAAACCCTTTGTAAATCAGAGGAAATTGAAAATCGCAGGTTGCTCTCAAAATAGTCTCATTACATAGATCTTCTTGTTCTGAATCCAACGCAACTTGAATTGGAAAAAACGGATTTTAGATAAAGAAGTTATCATGAAAAGAAGCTCCCCTTGTTCCTTTGAAAATGAGGCAAATTATTTGAAAAATGGGCTTAAGGCCTTAATGAAAAATATTACATTGCATAAGGCCAAGGCTTAAACTCAGGCAAAAGGCACCCCTGATCAACGACCTCCGATGATTGCATCAGAGGCAAGTAGTGTATACAAGCAAAGGTCCCGGGTCGATGCGACTTGCAACTGCGATCGCCAATATCGGCGGATCACTATCGGCGATCCCAAACGGAAAGGCCCCGGGCCGATGCGACTTGTGATTGTGATCACCGATATCGGCGGAACACTATCGACGATTCCAAAAGGGAAGGACCCCAAGCCTAGCGACATGCGATATGCGATCAACCGGACCCGATGGAAAAATAGGCGCTATCTCATAAGATTTGAGATTCGCCAAATGCCATTTTTCAATGTATTTATGCGTATTTCATTATTTAACGAAGTACAAAGGGACAGAGCCATTGCGATATGCGATGTGACTTGCAAGCAGACCTACTAGGAGCATAAGGTGGATTTCAGGACTTTTGAAGTCCGATATATTGTGTTTTATGTGGATTTCCTGTGTTTTCAAAACAATGTTTAGGCCATTTCTTCTGATCATTCGTCACATAATGTCTCAAGTAATCCTCCAACAATGCATTGATCCTCTCGTTCTGCCCATCTGTCTGCGGATGGTAACTCGAACTCATCAACAACTCTGTCCTAACTAACCTGAACATTGTGGTCCAAAATATGCCTGTAAAACGTGGATCTCAATCCGACACGATCCTTAATGGCATCCCCAATACTTCACTATGTTCTTAAAGAACAACTTCGCAGTTCGCTCGGCTCCACAAGGCATCTTTGTTGGAACAAAGATAGCATACTTGGAAAAACGATCAACCACGACCATAATCACGTTATACCCCTGAACCTGTGGCAACTGAGTGATGAAGTCCATCGAGACACTCATCCATGGTCTCTCAGGAATTAGTAAAGGCTGCAACAGTCCTCGTTGCCTCTGATTATCTAATTTGTCCTACTAACAAATGATGCACCTATGTATATACTCATCTACATCCTCCCGCATCTTGTCCCAAAAGAATCCTCTCTCCAGCAATCCCAAAGAACGACGCTGCCCTATGTGGCCAGCCCACGGTGAGTCGTGGCATTCCTTCAAAAGGTGTCTCCTGATTCTAGATGACTTTGGAACATAGAGTCGATTTCCAAAGAACAAGAACCCGTCTCATAGAAAGAACTTTCGTGTCTTTCCCTCCTTTATCTGCTTCACTATATTTTGCACCAAAGTATCAGTTTCAACACTTTCCTTGAGCTTATTCTGCATCTCTTCTGACATGTGAATTCGACTCCTACTCCTTTATGCCCAGTATTCTCCTTCCAATGCTGCAAGTTGTCCTTTCCTGCTAAGGGCATCTGCTACCTCATTGTGCCTTCCTGGTCTATACTCGATAGTCATGTCGAATTCTGCCAAGAAGTCCCGCCAACAAGCTTGCTTTGCAGAAAGCTTCAGTTGTGATAAAAAATAACTTGCTGCAACGTTGTCAGTCTTGACAACAAATGGCTTCCCAATCAGGTAATGGCTCCACACATGAAGACAGTGAATGATTGCAATCATCTCCTTCTCATGGACTGGATACCTTCGTTCTATATCCTGCAACTTTTGACTCTCATACGCCACCGGATGCCTATCCTGCATAAGAACCCCTCCTATGGTAAAATCCAAAGCATCAATGTGTACCTCAAACAGTCTCTCAAAGTTAGGCAACTTCAGTATCGATGTTGTAACCATCCTCTTCTTCAAGTCATCAAATTCCTTTTGACATTTATTCGTCCAACTCCACCTCTTATTTTTCTTTAGTGGGTCTTTCAATGATGATGTTACCTTGGAGTATGCCTCTACAAACTTTCGTTGGTAGTTGTTCATGCCTAAAAACACCCTCATCTCATGGACATTCTGCAGTTCAACCCAATCCTCGATTGCCTTCACTCCGCTTGGCTCTATCCGCATGTACCCTTGACTAACTATATGCCCAAGGAACGGAATCTCGGTCTGAGTGAACACACACTTAGACTTCTTCAAGAACAACTGATTTTCCCTCAGTGCCTTGAACACCATCGCCAAGTGCTTCTTATGATCCTCCATGTTGTCACTGTACACCACTATATCGTCCAATTACACTACTACGAACGAATCCAAGTATGGTCATAGGGCATCATTCATCAAAGTGCAAAACGTAGTAGGAGCATTACATAACCCGAATGGCATAACAAGGAACTCAAAGCTACCATACCTTGTTACTATTGCAGTCTTCTTCTCGTCTCCTTCAACTATCTGCACCTGATAATACCCATGCCTCAAATCCAGCTTGGAAAACACTCGGGCTTTTGCAAGCTTGTCAAAGCAATCAGTAGCCAATGGCAAAGGATACCTGTTCCTTACCGTCTGCTTGTTCAATGCACGGTAATCACAGCACATCCGTAACTCATTCAAATCCTTCTTCCGCTAGAACAATACTGGAGCTCCATAGGGGGACCTTGAAGGTCTGATGAAACCTGCATCAGCTAACTCCTTTAGCTGTCGTTTCAATTCCTGGAACTCAGGTCCTGACAACTGATAAGGTTCTTTAGCCGAGGGTTGCTTTCCTGGCTCAAGCTCAATGCTATGGTCCACTGCACGCCTTGGTTGAAGTTTCTTTGGTAGCTCATCAAGCATCAAATCCGCATTTTGGTCAGTACCTCAGAAATCTCGGCTGGAACAGGCAACCCCACTCCATCACCTTCGACTCCCTTGAAAATCAGTGCATATGTCTCCATATCTGACTCCTTCATAGCTTTCTCCAAACTTAGTGTAGAAACATGTTGTACCTTGACTTCCCTTCTTTGCTTATGAGTGGGCAAAGTCCAAGTTTGTGACTGTCCAGCCAACACCACCTCATCACAGAAGGGGACAACAATTGCCTTGTTTCCCTTCAAGAAATCTTGTCCCAATATCGTATTGAAGTCATTCATCTCCATCACTGTGAATTCTAATTGACCCTTCCAGTCTTTTATCTGCACAGGCGCTTCATGTGCCAAACCCGCCACTTTAGCTCTAGTGTTCACCGCCTTGACTTCCACATTTGATGGGAAGATCATCAGTCCAACCTCTTTTGCCAACCATGTCGTCATGAAGTAATGAGTGGCCCTTGTGTCCACCAGAGCTTGAATGGTCTTGCTATGAACCATCAAGTCCACGAAACCCAGACTGTTAATCCATGATTTCTCCATAACTTTTCCCTGCATACATGTCTGTTCTATGCTTCCGTCAAGCTTCTTCAACCCTGAATCAGCTTTGTATGTTATAAACAACCCTGCTCTGATACCACCTTTCATGCCCCCAATTCTTTTTTCGTTAAATTGGCCGGGTGCGGCACTGCCTAAGTAATTAACATGTTCCATTATTATCTTACTTTACGAACAATGCCTTAACATTCATCTTCATTCATGAATAACATAACATTAATGTGTGGAATCCATTAACATTATAACATCAATAATATAGAACAACAGGAGAACACATTCATATGAACAACAATCTTTTATTATATAACTATGAGAAATTTTACAATGACTGGGAGCTAGGCTCCACTGTCGTTACAACAAGGTTGGGCACCCACCCGTGCACGACCGCACGGTGGCCTCGCCTTCCAACCGTTCAAAAATAACACACACAATTTCCTTTGTCAAGTTGGGCAGGTGCGCCTGTGCACAACCCACCGCCCAACACACAACCCAAAACTCGTTCAAGACTTCCAGTGGGCGGGCACCCTCACACGCCCACCACCCGCACCTTCAACCGATCAACCTCGTGCCAAGACCGTGTATAACCTGCCCGGCGAGCGGGCGCATAGCTTGTGGCTTTATCACCTTCCTCGCACCTCTTGCTTGATGATTGAAGACCAAATGTTCGATGACCCAAATGGCAAACTCCATTGCATATTATATATATATATATTATATATATATATATATATAATTATATATATATATATATTTATATATATATATATATATATATATATATCGTTCCTTGTGTGGAGGTCGCGCCCTCAGCCGACACTTCATCCATCTCCAACCGCTGTGTCTTTGCAAACATTGTATTGCCTTTGTGTGGTCGGCCCGCCCATGGCATGGGACCACCCACCAATTCGCCATCACGTTTGTCTTCGTCCATGGTCGGCTTCATGGTACGAGTTACCCAACTTGCTCATATAAACTCGGAACACCCAACTCGTCTGCATAACATAATGCCGCGCCTTTGGTCACTCCACGCGTTCATTCATGATTTTGGCTACTTCGCACGGTGAGAGGGTGCACCTGGTTGACTCGCCAACCGCAGGCGATGAGCCCCAATTTTGGTACAATTTGGGCTCATTTTGGCCTACTTTGCTTGCTCAAACCATTCCTCTTTATTTTCTTATGCATGCATTTCTTAGTTTATTCATGTTGTTTGTAGGAGGAAGGTTAGACACTTTATCCACGTGACTAATGCATTGTGATTCCAGGTTTTGGCATTAAAAAGGGGAGCAAGAGACAACGAAAGAGGAGACAAGGAGACAATGAGGTGGCTCTACTAATTTTGTGGAGTAATGTCCACGGTCTTGGGGCATTCCTCGTGATTCCCACCAAGAACTCTGAGCTCCAATCAATCTCCCCTCCGAGCCTCAGAAGCAGCTAGCTGTCCTACAGGAACAGCAGTCATAAACTGTTCTACCAAGAACAGAAGTTCTGACTGCCTCACAAATCCGCAGTTAAACTTCAGTTGGACAGCCGAGCTCCTAGAATCAAGGCTACTTGGCGGA
>APFE030750086.1:45527-70675 GCA_000404065.3 Pinus taeda
TTTGTAGGAGGAAGGTTAGACACTTTATCCACGTGACTAATGCATTGTGATTCCAGGTTTTGGCATTAAAAAGGGGAGCAAGAAACAACGAAAGAGGAGACAAGGAGACAATGAGGTGGCTCTGCTGATTTCGTGGAGTAATGTCCACGGTCTTGGGGCATTCCTCGTGATTCCCACCAAGAACTCCGAGCTCCAATCAATCTCCACTCCGAGCTTTAGAAGCAGCTAGCTGTCCTACAGGAACAACAGTCATAAACTGTTCTACCAGAACAACAGTTCTGACTGCCTCACAAATCCGTCGAGCTCCTAGAATCAAGGCTACTTGGCGGACCATCATTTTTTTGTATAAATATGGAGGCCTTAGCCTTAGATAGGTTGTTGAATCTCTCGGTTTATCATATAATTTTGGAAGCAGTCCAGTTTTTTTTTGTTGTAAGCCAATTTGGCATGACTTCAAATTATGAATAAAGAGGACAGTTTGTGATCTATTCCTGAGTTTTACTAGGATACTATAGCTTTCAGGTTATGGCCCAACCTGAGAGCCATAGATCCCCTCTGTTGTAGTGTTGTTTCTATTTCATTTCCAGCACTTTAAGTTTCATTTACACATGCAATTCGAATGGCAGTCTGGTAATTTGATTTTCTTATGAGTTAGATAGATTTTGCTTATGGTACAATTAATTCCACTTGCTTAGTGTAGCAGAGGATATATAACATCCATTGGAGCTCCAGCAAAAGCGGTTGTTAAGGCTCACTGCCATCTCGTTTGAAGATTTGGGTGCAGTCCATAGCAGACCACCAAAAACACGCATGATTTTGTTTGATACAGTTATGATTTGGATTTAGATGCTTCCTTGTCATTTACACGTACTGCACATCTCTTCATCACATCCCCATACGTATTTCTCTTTACGTTTTGGATTACTGTTCAATAAAATCATGGTACACTTAGTGTAGGTTGATGCATTCCCGGTTGGATAAGTAGTTTTGATCATTTGTTTCATTTACACTCTTCCCCCTCTCGTTTCATTACCATCCTTTCCACTGTGATCCTGCATGAAACTACGCTACCTTGACCTACACTACGTTCTGTCCCTTCCTAAACATCTCCTATTCCTCACGTAGCTTCATTCCTTGACCCTTCACAGACATCATTTCAACCCACTCCCTACACCTGTTTCCCATCTCATCCTTCCACTTCCGAGCCATCACCAGCCTGATCCCTACCTCACACATCTTTTCCTACCCTTCCACCACTTTTCCCATCACTTAAATCCTTCACGGTAGATCATCCTGTAGCAGTTTAGAGACATCCTGTAGAAAACCCTGAGTTTCCTGTAGGATCCCCTGTAGACATCCTGTAGGAGGTCATTCACGCGGTTGCTGATCTTCTGAACGTGGAAAACCTCTGTGGATGAATTCCAAGGGTCCATAGGGACCTCACCTAGCCTCCCCAACCAGTCCCACGCTTTCCTCCCTTCTTCATTCAAACTGCACAATCAAACCCTAATAAGCACAAAATCACAAATATTTCCCCGACTTAATGAAAAGTACAAAAACATGTCTTTTATAATGTAAGTAGTTTAGATCCACGCATTTCCACTCATTAGAGGTAGTAGCAGCATTGGTAGAATTATTACTCATCTTCATTGCTTTATAGAGATTAGACTAGTCAAATTAGGGTTTCCTAGGGTTACATGCTTTGATTTACTTTTAGTTCATTTTTGTCAAATAACTTAGTCCCCTTTGAGCTAGCTTTCATCCATCATTGATAAAACTTCTTCTGTGAGCCTATAGAAGTTGGCTTGAGCCCTAGCGGACTTGTGCCAGCTGACCAAGTGACAGCTGCGACAAGAGCTAGTACTTGTGCATATAGCACCGTCGCTTCCAAGTTTGTACGAACAACCGGGTTGATAAAATGAGAGACAGGAAGCCTCAGGAGTTGTAGCATTATTGCTACAATACTGGAGCTCACCAGCAGGGCGTTACACATTTGGTCTAGTGGTATGATTATCGATTTGGCTGACATGAATAAGCCATTGAAAATAATATTATTCCATTGAAAATAATATTATTTTGCTATACAAGGTAGGTTAATCTTTACACCTTTTTAAGTCAAGCATTTAAAAAGAATATTTATAAATGAAAATGTGATAATAAATTTGGTTTCCTGATTATTTTGCATAATTTCCCAAAAAGACCAAATAAAACTCAGTAAAAATTATTAAAAAACAAAATTTGTAAATAATTTTTTTTGTAAATAGATTTTTTCATATATATGATATTATAAATTTAAATTTACACAAAGTGGATAAAGAACAATGAATTGCTTCTTCTAATTTGTGGGAAAAAAATAATAATAAAATTGTTATAAACATTGAATTATTTTTAAAATAAAATAATATATATAATTCTAATTTTATAGTTAAAATAATATTTTGAATCAAAAATGATTTATTTATAATTTATTAAATAAAATTTTGAAAAAATCAAATTAAAAAAAATATGAAAGTGAGTTAGAGTTTGATTGAAAATAATATGGTTAAATTAGACTTAATATAATAGGTCAATTATAACTTTGGCCTACCTGATTATTTGCATAGTTGGGCAAAGAAACCACACACAAATGTTGCTCTTCTTAATAAATGTGGTATTAAAAAGTGATTAAAATTTATATTGTCGTGTTATCGTTGATTTATTGTTACAAGTTTTCTAGTCAGGCATGTTGTTACAAGTTTTTAAAAAGTGATTAAAAATTATATTGTTTTGTTACCGTTGATTTATTGTTACAAGTTTTCTAGTCAGGCATGATGTTACAAGTTTTCAAGTTAAGTATAAAAGAAGGAAAAAATATATATATGATATGATTTTTATAAAAAAAAAAAAAGTGAAAATAATTGGCTGGGTAATTAGTTGTTAAATTTTATAAAAAAACCATAAAAGATTATAGCACAACTAAACTTTTATACATTCTTATAAATTTAAATTTATGTAAAAGCCAAGAGGAAAAGCATCCATTGTTTAATAAAAAATAAATAAAATTATTACGAAACACTTAAATTAAAATAAAATATTAAATTGATATAAATACGAGTTAAAAAATACATGTAAATAGATAAATAATTTGCGTTTTTATACATGCAATTAATAAAATTAGTTACTATAATTAGTTACTATAATTGATTTTATTTCGTTTGATTTCGGAAATCATATTAGTGTGAAGTCTTTATTAGTTCTTGTCATCTGCCAATGGCCAGGGACAATGGCCAGGGACTATAGTCTATAGTAATCGAAATGCCCTTAGATAGCATTAATCTTAACCTCTATGCAATGTTTGCAAATCTTAACCTCTATGCAATGTTTGCAAATGGGAATTGCTGGGCAACTAAATGGGTAACCAAAATTTTCAAAAGGGCCATCTTATTTGGCCTCTTCTCGAGGCGGAAGAGGCTGGACCATAGTTTAATTTGCTTTCGACCTGTTTATTAGTCCCTTCGACCTGTTTATTAGTCCCTGCAGTCAAGAACCTGTTCCTATTAATGTTAGTATTAGTTTTTAATGTTAGTATTAGTTTGAATTTCATTGAATCTGTTTTAGCATATTAGCAGGTTTGTTTGAGGGTTTTAGCATATTTGCTAATTTTGGCAGGTGTTGTGCATGTAGGTATGCAGGTGCTGTAGCTGGTAGCTCGCCATGCTGCGGGTGTTTTGCTGGCTGTCACTGTGTTTATCTTCACCGACCTGCAGTTTGGGGTCTCCATTTTCGAGAGGAGAGCTTTGACTGTTCGAGACAATCGTTGCTGGTGCTGCTTGCTTAGTAAACTCCCCGTGCTGCTGCTTCTTCTGCCTTCAAATCTAGATAGGAGGGCATCAACAAATCCAGATAGGAGGGCATCAGCAACACAAGTAGTAGAGAAGTACCAACACGACTACCATCTGCATGAATGGCTCTGCACCGGGAGGCACCACTGCGTGAATGGCTCTGCGCCAGGAGCCAGCCACCACTGCCTGATGTGGTATGTGAGCTCTAAGCTTATACTTGACTATGTCCTTCGATCTTTCTCCTTAATTTGCGTTTCAACTGGCCTGTGTGAAACCAAATAATAACAGTTGCATTCAAACCGGTCTCATAGGCCATGGTCTGCCTCCTTCTCCTATATGATCCTTGCACCGCTGTCGCAGGTCTGCTGGGCCGATAATCAACAGCCACAACCCTTCTAATTTTTTTAGCTTTAGACTGAAGACGATCATGCTTATGCTTAGGATCTGCATTTTTGGGCTTCACTGCCCTCGGAGAAGCCATGAGAACCAACAACTCATCTTTTATCTCGAAATACCTCTGCTTCTTCTCCCTATTATTATTATTCTCCACAGGTCTCTGGGCGAGAATTAAAGAGCTCTGTAAGCTTTTTCACCTGTAAAACAAAAAATTGTCCTAATTAAGGAAGCCATCAAATAAATATGTTGAGCAGTTTCATTTCAAATAATTAATAGATAGATGATACCTGTTGAGGATTGAGTTCAAACCGAAACTTGTTCTTCCCATCATAGTTATCTTTGATTGCTTTCTTGAATATGTCTTCAAAAAGCGGCGAGCAATCCCTTTGAATACGGAACCGCAACTGCACAAACATTCTTCATTTAGAAAATCTCATCTCAACAGAAAATTGATGTAGTTTTGACATGTAAAACAACGACACAGTGAAACGTTACCTGTGCGGGGAATGGCCTTTTAGAACTCCGGAAAGCATCTGGTTCCAGATTCATTCCTCCAGCAAATGTTGCCTTGTAGATATCATACATGAGTCTAAGGTCAGAATCATACAAGAAGAGCTTCATTCCGGGCTTCACCTTTTCTACAAGCTCCTTTTTGGCAGGTGGAAAGCCATACACTCTGTATCGGAAACACTCTTGCCTAGTTTCAGAATTACACATAAAAATCAAGCTGGCAAACCTATCTTTGCCACTGCCATCTTCATTGTTTGTTTCCTGACCTTGTTTTTTGGTTCTTATTTTGATCAACCTTTGACACAGGAGCTTCTGATGAACCCTTGGGTTCGTTCTCCTTTATAGCCGTCTCTTTCTCAACAGTCTTATCAGCAACATTAGTTGGGGCTGCCTCCTTTTCAGCTCCCTCAGCTATTCGCTGACTGTCGCCTGATCTCTTCTTGTTCTTTCCTTTGGCCATCTTCCATACGAGCTTTGCACAACGATAAACCACAAAAAAACTCGGCACTTTCCAAGATATTCAATTTATCTTTGATCTTCGTTCTACTCCTTGACTTCTTCTTTTACCTCAGATTCGCTCGGCTCATATGATCATAGACAGAAGGTCCTGCAGTATCCTTAGTTGCCCGTGCTTTCTCCATAGCTGCATCTTTGGTTTCCCCAGCTGGTGGAGGGCTCGACCACGGAAGCAAGAAAGGAAAGCGCAGAGAGAGAAGGACTTTGCTGCATGACGAGCACGTTGGTAGCCATGGGTCACCTACTCCGCTAGGCAGATCTTTAAGGCTCGAAGGCCATGAAGTTGAAACTGGTGCACCTGCAGTGGGTTGTTCGATTATCGTGTTGTCTCCTGTATTGACATATTGGCAGAGATATTACCATGATACGATGTTAAGTGGCATGTTTTACACCCTGCATGTTATGTTATGGAGGAGGTGAGGCATGTGGCGCTCATGGGAGGGCCCACATGGTCCGTAGATGTCTTTTTATTTTTATTTTTCGAGCACGTTAATGACTTTGTGAACCTTAACTTTCAACTTATTCTTATTGCCGCAGAGTTGGTTTTAATTTCTTAGTATTTGAGCTACCAGAGAAATAATGGTAGAATATTGTGAGATTGCAATGTGGGGACAAGGATATTGCAGCAGATCCTCTGTAGTCCACACATGTATGCATTCACTCTTTCTAAATGTAATATTCAAATGTGTGTGTGTTTATTGTCATTGTCGTTGAAATGCTTGAATGCATCCTATTAATTTACAGAGCCGGAGACCTTATTTTTAGACTTGTATCTTTTCTAGTTTTTCTGTTTTCTGTCATAAAATGAGGGATGGAAACTCCAGCTGAACTTTAATATAATATAATTTCTTTTATGAACCCAGCCTCCCAAATTTCTGGTTCAGCAGAAGCTGATAATGTGCTATTACAAGTAGAGATCTCGGACCTCTCGTGCTGCTATTAGACTGGAGTCTATCTATAAATACAATACCAAGGCCTTTGCTGTAATTTGAATCAATCACACCAGCCTGGTCACTCACCATATCTTCAATCTGTGTGGCAGAGTTGTAGGATTTCGCACTTCAGGACAAATCATGAATGGAGATTGCAAGCCCAGTGCTGCTGCCACTGTTGCAAGAGGTGTCCATGATGTCTATGGCGAAGATAGGCCTTCAGAAGAGCAGGTTATCACTCCTTGGAGCCGAACAGTTGCCAGGTAATAGATAATGTTAACTTCTCATCATTTCCCCATTTAGATTGGAAATTAGGAGAGGCCCCTCTAGATGCTAGAGGCACCAAGCTGGAGGTTGTGTGAAATCAAGAACATTATGCATCTCTGGGTAGGAGAGGAACGAAAGGTTATTTTACAAGCTTACGATTGATCATGTCAAAGAGTTGCTTCCTATAGTCTATACACCCACAGTGGGAGAAGCCTGCCAAAAATATGGAACTATTTTTAGGCGTCCACAGGGTCTTTACATAAGCTTAAAAGAAAAGTATGTATATTTCTATCATCTTTATTTTCCTTTCTCGCTAACCAGGTCCACCTGACCATATATTCATGAATTCTATATCCAATACATTATTTGCTGTTTTTTCTTTCCAATTTATCTTTGAAGTGTGCACAAAATGGTATTTGGGGCTCCATCACTACTATCGAATTGTCCGTATTTCTTTTGGATTATAGCTATGTTGGGTGGGCCTCTCCATTTTTCTTTTGGATTATGGCTGTGGTCCAACACAACTTTATTCCAAAATCAATGTGGACAGCTCCATCACTTTTTTAGGAGTGTTCTTCTAAGTAAAGTCCTTTATCAGTCTACAATCAGATTTCAAAGTGCAAGTTCCTGTGTTGTTCTATTAACATCTCTCCTCTTTCTGGGATGCACATTGGTAAAGTGTCTTGAAACAAGTCTCTCTGAAATGTGTGGGTGCTGCCATGTATTTGTGGGATGGCATGCATATGATGAATTCCTTGTGTGTTGTATCGATAAATTTACACCATATTTTTTAATATTATGTATACTACAAAATACCTACTACTCCTCTAGGTTATGATTTGAGGGGCACTGATATTGACAGGGGCAAGGTTCATGATGTTTTGAGGAATTGGCCTGAAAAGAACATTAAGGTCATTGTTGTTACTGATGGTGAACGCATTTTGGGACTGGGGGACCTTGGATGCCAGGTAAATCTATCATGAAGCACTTGCCTTCGAATATGTTTATGTTTCTTTAATGTTGACTATCACGTCTATGTTTTTCTTTCTTGCCTGTTAGATAATTTTCTTAATTATGTTATAACTTATAGATGCAGCACAGCTAATGTGTTTTCTGGGTAATTATTAACAGGGTATGGGGATCCCTGTTGGAAAACTAGCACTCTACACAGCACTTGGTGGAATCCGTCCTTCTGAGGTACTCAGCCCTAGTTCCAATGAACTTCATCAGAACTTAGAAATAGCTTGTCAATTGTAAGGAGGCCACTAGGCATTTTTTTCACTTAAAAATCTGTGTCTAGCAATTGGCCAATAATGTAGGCTCCTGGTTCATTGCGCATAAAAGACAAAAAATAAAGTTAAACCTGAATAGAGGTATGTTATATGCATGGATATTTTTGTTTCTATTGTTTGCAATGTTTGTGTTTGCTCGGGTTTAACCTGTAAGATGCCTTTTATTTGAATCCATTGCAAAATACACTTTTGTTTTACTAATTACAACATTGTAGTATATAAATAGCCATATAATATTGCTAGTTTGGCATTTCTCCTGATGGCAGTGCCTTCCAATAACAATTGACGTGGGGACTAACAATGAGATGCTGCTAAATGATGAGTTCTACATAGGAATGAAGCAGAAGCGTGCTACAGGCCAGGTTTTCTTATTAACCGTGAAGCATTTATAGGTTTTTCATTTGTAATTCTTTCTATAGGGAAATCTTCTTTGCAAACATTTTATATTTTTATCCACTTTACATGAATATGATGATCTTCTTGATGAGTTTATGTATGCCGCCAAACAAGCTTTTGGAGAGAGAGTCCTTATCCAAGTTAGGTGCCAGATAGCTGGTTTACTTCAAAAATGATTTGAAATTTTTCTTGCTCTTTTTGTGGCAGAAGATGTACTATGTTGAGTTCCTAACGGAACTGATGTGTAACAATTAACTGTTCAATTCAGATCTATTCCACAATGACTGATTGTTTAAAGAATAAATGTATTGACCTTATCTTTGTTGCATAGATATAAGATCTCATTTCAATGTGATAACTGAGTCTTTGTGAACCTTAGAAATTTAGTGAATTATGCTTGGAAAAAAAAATTAATGCAGGGAATTCTGAGAGTGTGCTTTCTTTGTACAGTTTGAAGATTTTGCGAATAACAATGCCTTCAAATTGCTTGAAAAGTATAAATCAACACACTTGGTCTTCAATGATGATATTCAGGCATGTCTCTAATTCACTGGATTTCAATTATTGTCCATACTGCTAAAATTACTTACCTGTTTATTTACCTCAAGTTGATCTTTTGGATGACTATGAGAGATTGGTACCTTAGCTTCCCTGTTTACTGCAGAATTAATTTTTCCAAAAGGTTTCCGTTTATCAGTACATAATGTCAAGATTTTACACCAAAATTTTCCATTTAGATTTTCGGTGCTGGATTGTAAGAATACAGCATGGTGGGCAGGCTTTAAGGTTGTGAGCAATCTCTCTCTGAATAAGGATATGTTTTATGTTTTTCAGGGAACAGCTCCATTTGTGCTTGCAGGCCTTGTCGCATCATTAAAATTGACAGGTGGAACATTGGCTGACCACACCTTCCTATTCCTTGGTGTTGGTGAGGTAAGACAAATATGATGCAGGTTTTTCTAGGTTATGTTACAAGTAACCCACAAACTTCCCATGGAATGCATGTAATAATCTATAATAATATATGTAATAATCTATAATAATATATAGCCCAAGGGGTTAGCTCAACCAGTTACTCTACAAGTTGTTGCCAATTTTGCTGGGCATTTAGCTAGCTCCATGCAAGCAAGTGCCAGTTTGAATCCTCTTGGGTGAGGCACACTAGTATATGCCTCTCTGTTATGTGAAAAGGCTTGAAATAATGTTGGCAATATAATAAGCTGACATTATTCACTGTGTGCTAATGTTGGTACTCATGACTCCGTTTCTCCGTCTCTGGCTTCAAAAATATTTATAGGATTATTTCATCAACTAAGAAGATTCCAGAGAACGACTCTGACAGGTACCTGCATGATATTGTTCTGAATTTCATTGTCGCTGGGCGGGACACAGTTGCGTTACCCTTGGTTGGTTCTTTCACTTGCTTAACAAGAGCCCACATGTTGAAAAATGGATTCTTGAAGAAGTTCATGACCTAGTTCAGTTCAGTTGAAGGAACAAATAATATAGCTTATCAACAGCTGAAAACATTTTCATGAAGGCTAACTGCTATGCAAGGCTAACTGCTATGCTTGTATTGACTGGATCATATCAGATTGGTGCTGGATCAGCTGGTTTAAGCATGGTGTTCAATTGGTTAGCTGGTTTAAGCATGGTGTTCAATTGGTTGTCTGCTTATATCTGGCTAGTCACATTATGACTAGTTCAGTGCTGAAACCCAGCTCTTTTCCCCCATAAGTGAGCAAGCCATATCTATACACTAGACCCATTCTATGTGCTTTGCAGGGGCTAGTTGCTACACAGCCGTTCTTGTTGTTACAGTAGCCAATATGAAAACTAAAAATCCAAAGGTTGTATATGAGTTATCATTTCCATGCATTCAAATATTAAGCATAAACCTAAACCTCTAACAGTAAGCCATGATTAATGTTGCCTGTTCTCAAAACCATTGGCTTTTCGGGCTATAAAAATTGCATGATATATTTCTTCTTCCATTCAGTTCCCCACCCATTTACTGCAAGTTTCTATTAGTCCTTCGTCTAGCTCATTCTTTATGCATTGAACAATAATATTTGCCAATAAGCATGGTAAATCATAGATTCCATTAAAGTTCAGAGTTGCAGTCATCTATTCCTCAGAGTCGTACCTATTATCTATGCTAGGTGGTGTTCCTTGTTTTGAAAGTTGTTCCATTTTGTGTAGAGTGGCCTGATCTTCAGTTGCAATAAATGGTTGGAGTGTTTATTCCAAATGTGTTGGACAATGTCAAATTCTTTGTCCGCTGCTATACTAATTAAATTGGCTTCCAGATCTGAACTATCCACAAAGTCTATGAAGTCCCATGCTTGGAAATAGACATTCATAGCCTCATCAATGACGTCAGAATGAGTACCCTACTATCAAACGTGGATCATACAATATATCAATGACACTTGTCTAATTTCCAAGACTTAGGCTACAATTTATTGTTGTCTTCTTGCCACTTGGGTTATGAATACTGCCCCGGTCCATATTCATTTCATTACATTACACCACGATAGATTCAACATATTCTAGAATGGTCACTTATCTCATGGCAATGTTGTGCTCCTTGTTAATGGTGGTGTTAATCCAATGCTCCAGTGTGTTTCGTGGCATGTGCTTAAATCTAGCGATGTCCCTGTGTACTAATATCTGCGGGTTTTGGTGTAACGACAATTGCGACTCCAACAAGTGGTATAAGAGCCAAAGGTTTCAAGTTCGAAACACACCTGGCTCGCGTTGAGAGGGGAGATTGTTGTACTCCTGTTAATGGCAATGTTAATTGAACGCTCCCATGTGTTTCGTGGCATGTGCTTAAATCTAGCGATGTGTCTATTTACTAACACCTGCGGTGTTAATTCAATGCTCTCTTGTGTTTCGTGGCATGTGCTTAAATTTAGCGATGTGTCATTTACTAATACCTACAGGTTTTGGTGTAAATCTAGCGATGTGTCTGTTTATGTTTCGTGGCATGTGCTTAAATCTAGCGATGTGTTTGTTTACTAACACCTGCAGGTTTTGGTGTAAATCTAGCAATGTGTCTGTTTACTAACACCTATGGGTTTTGGTGTAATGGTAATTGTGACTCCAAAAGGCATGGCATTTGCTTAAATCTAGCGATGTGTCTGTTTACTAACACCTGCAGGTTTTGGTGTAAATCTAGCAATGTGTCTGTTTACTAACACCTATGGGTTTTGGTGTAACGGTAATCGTGACTTCAACAGGCGTGGCATTTGCTTAAATCTAGCGATGTGTTTGTTTATTAACACTTGCGGGTTTTGGTGTAACGGTAATCATGACTCCAACAGGGAAATCCCCAGAAAACCGAGGAATGATTTCCCATCCCAAAGTCTATCTACTAAATCTCTCTCTGTAAAATAAAAAAATGTAACAAACAAAATCTCTCTCTGTAAAATTAAAAATGCAACAAATAAATGAATGTTAGAAACAAATTTTTAAATTTGATTTCGATAATAAATACACAATCTTTTCTCACTTACATGAGTTGGATATCTGTAATGCAATGAGGGATGGGCGCTGACGCCTGTGCGCAGGAGGCTAAGCATATCATCTCAGGGCGAAAAAATTACAAATTATCATCGCGTCCGTAATCCACAAGGCCACCGTAGTCTAACAATTATGTTTTTCCCCTAAAAGTTATAGAAATTCAAGCCATATTTTAAAAATTATTTTGTAGAGATTTTTTAAATCCAATTAAAAGTTGTTAAAATTCATAATTTTAGGTGTACTAGAAGTTTTTGATGGTGTTGAATCTATTTCCAACATCAAAAACATGATTCAAACACTATCTCTACAATATTTTTGAATTTTTTTGCATAGATTCTGACCACTTTTGACCATGTAGACTAGCTAAGTTTGAAATATGGTGGCAACCTAGCATTGGATTCATATTGCGCCAAAAACTAATTTACATTAAAAAACTGCATTAACTGTCTCATAATAGTTAAGTCGGAGTGGTGTTTCCTGCAGAGATCCAATGGATCTGATTGCAAAATTAAGGGTGATGGCATAACATGAATGCTACCATGTTTTTCTTAACAACGTGGCGAATCGGTAAATGTCAGGCCTAAGCTAAGGGAGATCCAAGATCAACCTTTGTAGCTGCTACTATAATCCTATGAGTACATCTAGCAACCTGCAAGCTAGATATATTAAATTCTTATGATTTTGGCAAGAGACGAGACTCATGGATAAGGGGAGTCTACTCCTTGAGCCGCAAATCATAGCAGGACGCTATACTCAATAAGTTTTGAACACTAGAACTAGCAACAGAGACCAAGAAGGCCCTCACTGGTCACGTCAACGAGCTTGATGAATATGCAATCGAGATAAGCTCAACATCAATGAACTATTGTAAAATTTCAGCCACATGGCAGTCTACGAGTGGTAAGAGCTACCATGGACGTGGCACTCTCCAGTTGAGTTGGTATGTATGTGAAATCTCTACACCCACTAATCACATCTCATCTCCTCTGCAATCGTAAAAAAGATTGAGAGTAACAATTAGATTGTTACAGGAACTACAATTATGGAGCGACTGGGAAGAGCATCGAGTTCGAGGGGGTGAACAACCCAGAGAAGGTGGGGCAAGACCCCACCATTTCTTTCGAGATGGCTGTCTGGTTCTGGATGAAGAACAACAACTGTCACTCTGCCATAACGTCAAGGCAGGGCTTCGGTGGTACAATCAAAGCCATCAACAGCAAGGAATGAAATGGTGGAAACAGTGGGGAGGTGAATAGCAGAGTTAACTACTACAAGAATATCTGTAACCAGTTGGGTGTGGATCCTAGAGCCAATATTTCGTGTTAAATCTGTCTTCTTCTTCATGGCTACTAAATATATGAATAAGACATAAATGATCATTGATGTCCATGGCCACCCAATAAATAAAAGTTGCATTGCGCATCTCTTTGCAAATATCATCTTCATTTTACTAATGAAATTCCTTTGAACTAAGCAGTTTTAAAAAATTAAACAGTTTCAAATTTATCATTCATTATCTTAGATTTGCATTTTAATTAGTTTCAAATTTATTATTCACTATCTTACATTTGCATTATATATATATATATATATATATATATATACTTACTTTACCTATAATTTTTTTAGAATGCAAAATACATTGTGTTAATTTTCATTGTTTAAATTGTATATTTGAATGTTAAATAGAGTGTATATAGAACCAAATAAAAAATTTAACCATAAAAACTTAATTATTTTTGCTATGTATAAATATATATGAGATTTATAGATTTAAACATCTGATTTTACACTTTTTTTTTAATTACTTTACAAATATTCATTTATTTAATATTTTATTTAATATTTTGCTTATATATATATATATATATATATATATATATATAAATATATATATAAATATAATTTTTAGATTTAAACATCTGATTTACACATTTTTTATTTTTAATTATTTTAACACATATTCACACTCTAACTCAATGAAACTCTCGGCTCTAGATTTAATAAATAAAATAAAAAATTTAAATTTACATAGTAACAGTATCATATGTTAAAGTTTCAATATACAAGGTTCGTCATACTAAAATTTTCATCTCTACAAGTTTCAAGATGTGACAAGAAGCGGTGCAAAGAGCGCGTCTCTCTGTGTTTAGCTAATCTATTCCAATTATTAAAATGGCAAAATATTAATATTAATATTAATATTTTGCCACAATAAAACACAGAATATTTAATATTAATACTGAGATAATAGATTGGTTTTAAATAGGGCTGCTGCTTCTTCTTTTCTGTTAGAGTTGTTTCAGGCCGCCATTCTTCTGTGTTATGGCTGAGTTTTTCAAATGGTCAGCATCTTACTATTCAAAGAAGAGCAACAACTACTTTATCGATTGTACGTACTTTGCACACATTGTATGTTGAAGATAACACTAAGTTGAATACATTGTACTTTGAAGAAAAGTAGATGGGTATCATAAGACAGAAAAACGGGTTTTTGACTGTCAAAGGTGTCGGATATGGAAAGCCGTATTTCCAACCCTATTGTGTTATAAATGCGCCCTGACATGGGCGCGATATAACACGATATAACACGCCGCACGGTGATGAGAGAGAAAAAAAATAGCGGCGTGTTATATCGTGTTATATCGCGCCCATGTCAAGGTGCATTTATAACACAATAGGGTTGGAAATAGGGCTTTCTGTTGGATATCATAACACAAAAAAGGAAAAGGGTTTTTTGACCGTCAAAGGTGTTGGATATAATATATATTTTAAAAGTATTAATAAAAAGTAAAATAAATAATTATATTAAATTTGGAAGAGAATTTATAAATTAATTTTAAATTTTAAATCAAGAACACATTTCTATGCATGTAGGTGGAGGGTTGCTTTGAATGAGATATAGAAGAATTCGGACATAAGCACTATGTACATGGTATTATTTAATCTGTGGATTAACTTCTATCAAGACTTCGAGAACATGTTTCATTGCTATTGTTTTTTTCTTAACAAAAATTATTGGATTTCTTAACAAAAATTATTGGATTATGTTAATATTAGATTGATAAATTTTGCAATATAGCAAATTATTATAAGTTATAATAGATTTTGTTTAAGATAATTATTTAGTTTAATTAAAAAATGTTAAAGAGAAGTATATATTTATATATAGGAAGCAACTTGCATAATATTCAATTTTGTAAGTATTGAAAATATTTTCCAATATTATATTTAATTAGAAAATGTTAAAGAAAAGTATAGTTTTATATAAAAAAATTCTCAACCTCTTTTAAAAAAGCAACGCACATAACATTCAATTCGTAAGATTGAATAGATTGCAACATAAATAATTAGACAGAAAAATACTCTATAATTTTATTTTGTTAAGACTTATCCACTATGTACTTAACCACCACCCCTTAGATCACATACCTCATACACTTGAGTAAGCAACACCAATGTCATGAGCATGGCTAACGATGAGATTCTTCCCCTCACCTTTCATACAAAGACGACACATTGGATGATAGAAAGCATTCTTATGGCATGAGAGTCGACGATTCCAAACAACAAATGAAGCCCAACCCCCACCAAGGTAACCATAAAGCCAAGAAGCTCATCCCCCCACCAAGGTAGCCATAAAGCCAAGAATCCCATCCCCCTACCACGTCATCTATAAAGTAAAAATAGCAAAGACAAAGTAAAAATAGCAAATACAATACCTGTGGCTTAAATGCATTTAATAAGATCTTTAATAAGCTTGTAAACAAACAAGTGGCCTTAATGTACATATATTTCCTCTAGTTGAAAAAATGAAAAAATAGATATCATTTCTCCTTCATGCAAGCTTCTATAGTAAGTTTCTAAACAAGCAATGAATGAAAATTGCCGCGTTCAATATTGGATTAATGAACACTATGGTTTTAATGTATTAATATAATTGATTTGTGCATTGAAAATAGCCTAGTTTCATTGTTTTTAATTCCTATGGTGTAACTTAATATTAACACATACTTTCTTATTTTTCCATGTTAGGAATGATGGCTTCAATTGTGGGACTTGGCACACTTACACTCTCCCTCCATGCAAATTTTGTATTTTACAAAAAATATTTGTGAAATTTCTATCAAGAAAACACATATAGTAAATGAGTCATCCCATTTATATATATATATATATATATATATATATATATATATATATAAACTCACAGTGTAATGTGTATTTTAATGCATCAAAGATAAATTGAAATCTTACACTCATTTTTGCTCAAACAACCCAAGTCAAGTCAAAGCTTGCTTACTTTCAAAACTCCATCTTGGCCAACCATATACCCTTTTAGCATGGATGCTAACTTGCCTACCTCCAAAACTCCATCTTACCCAAACCTATACCCTTTGAGCATGGATACCCTTTTAGGGACATATCTAGCAACACATCACTAACATCTCTATAAATGAAGTTATCTAGTGAAATTAGTGGATGGTCACATTGGGTGTTTACTATAGAGAAGTGGATCAAAATTAAAATTAAAATGCAAAGCAGAAAATTACAGGCATGTGTATTTTATCTAAAGTTAGACAAAACTACAAAGTAGTTTGTACATTATCAAATACAGCTACCTACTTCAAGGGACCTTGACTTATTTGTATCATAGTAAACAAAGTTGACCCTATCAATGCTCCTCTAAAAAAATGCATTTTTCTACCATGACCCAAATATGAAATACTCATTAAAAAATCTGGAAAAAAAAAAAATGCCAATAATGGTTGTGGTGAAAATCAACACTATATGAATACAAAAAATCCAAATAATTGATTATTATTTATAAATATTTAATATTAAATTATAACCAATGATAAAAAATAACACATTTTAAATTATGATATAATAATTAACTTCACATTTGGTTAATTATAATATAATATTTCAATAAATAAAAAATGCTAAGAGAAATTTTAAGTATTTTTAAAATTGTTATTCTTTCTTTAACTTTAAAAAAACAAAACATCTCATCATAAATCCATGAGTAACGATTGAGTTCGTGACACTCTCGAGTGAACTTGTGACCTAGGATTAACAAACCTTGTACTCTATAAGCACGTGTCCTTACATGGCCATATTAAGGAGTTAGAATCTTATCTCCACAACTAGCCTTTGTCACAACTAATAACTCAATTATAAACTATTGTTATTGTCGAAATTTGGTGTGGGTCAGGAAAGTGAAGGTGGCGCACAAGAAAATAAAAATGGTTCGCAACGATCCGGAGCGAAGTGCGTCCACCCGCATATTGACCTTTTGCAATCGGTTAGTAAAATCGAAGTCCAGTCTATCGATGGGATGATAATCTTGCCAACCCAAATAAGAAAACTACAAGCAGAGTGGGTTGGGGTCTAAACCCATTGTTCATGTGTAGAACAGGGCCAAGAGCTTGTAAAAAAAACTTACACCATAATCCCTGAGAGCCTACTTGGATTAACTAGACTCACGGAGATGTAGCCCAAGAGTTATGGGTGAACTCCAAATTAATATTGTTGTTTCTGTGCGTGTTTTTTGTTGCATTATCTCTGCGACTTTATTACTGTTATATGCATTTATATATCAGTTTCAACACTTTAATTTACAACACATAATCAGTTTAAACAAATACAAGCATACACCCATATTTTCAAGCATTTCTTAATTCCACATTGGTTAATCATTAAAGACTTGGGAAAATTCAAGCTTTGGAAGTGGGAGAGGTTCTTATAAGCTAGACAAGAAGCCTAAGAGCCCCATTTTTAGATCAGGTGGTATCAGAGCTTAAGATTGATTAACCACACCTTTAAGGAAGGATTATATCAGAATGCTTGATTGACAGAGCAAAGACTGCTTGTCTGAAAGGTGTTGAACAACAAGAGGCTAATTGTATGCTTGTTTTGCGGACTGACTATTTTCTGAGTTTACAGAGGTAAAGGGAAAGCTATTGATAGCTCAGTCCAGGAAGGACAAGAAGGAGAAGGGCTAAAGGCATTCTTCTATCCCAAGGACCTCAAAGTATTCCTTGTAGCACAAGAGGTTTGTTGCAAGAGGTTGCTTAAATAAGCTCTTTATTTATCTTGTTGAAGTTTTTTTTGTTCATTGGAATATGACAACTTCTACAAGTGGGTCCTCAAATTATGCTCTCTTCACAAGACTCTTTGATGAAGCCATGAAGCAAGAATTGTCCACCATAATGGATATGGTGAGAGAAATGTATGAGGATGGAAGGAAGAGCAGCATGCTTAGAAAGCAGTTGAATTCCATGAAGGAAGAGAAGTTGTTGCTTGCTAACAAATTGCAGGAAATGGAGAGGCAACTTCATATTGCAAATATGAACCTGAAAATGATGCATGAGTTGGAAACAGAGCTCTTTGTTGCCCAAGAAGCCTTAGTCAAGTATCATCTTGAAGAAGAGGTAAGCCATTCCAGTTTGTCTTCAAATTCTTCTAAGAATGTTTGTATTGGTTCATTTGAAAAACATACTAAAGGCATATGTTCCAAGCTACTGTCCAAGATGGGCTATGAAGGAAATGGCTTGGGAAAGCATGCATAAGGTATTGTTGAACCAATAATGATTGAGGAAAGGCCTAAATATTTGGGTATTGGCTATGGATAGTCTTATGGATAGAGTTCCAAAGCTGCCATGAAAGCCATTGAAACAATCCCAAGAAGGAGTTTCATTTTTTGTCCTCTACCTCAGAAGTGTGAAGGTTGTTTCCAGGAAGAATACAATAACTTGAAACATAAATGGTATGATGCCAGTGTTCAGAAGCACACACTTGAACCAGAAAGTTGGGGAGACTCTAACAACATTGAAGAGTTTGATGGTGTTCCAAAGGGAGCCACTTCTTCATTTGCTTCACCTCCTCATGAAGGCAATAAAGTTGAAAGAGGCAGGTATAAATCTGGTTCTAAACATTTTCGTTTTGATTTTGCAAAGCATGATAAATTTCCCTTTATGGTTTGGATAACAGTGATGTTTCTAGATGTTGGAAGAGAATGACCGCATACAGGAAGCAAAAGAAGGAAAAGAAGAAAGAAGCCAAAGGTCCATTAGACAAGGCAAATCATGTTGTCAAGAGGAAGCACATGTAGTGCACTTACTGCCATAAGCAAGGACATATTGCTGCAAAGTGTTGGACACTGAATCCAACAATGCTTCCACCAAAGCTAAAGGAGAAGGTGGAAAGAGAAGATGACAGAAATGGAAGTGAAGATTCCATGAATGATGTGTGTCAAAATGATTCACATGTTGATGCTGATGTGTAGGCAAGGGTAGTACCTTTGAAAGGGATTGGTAAGGAACAGTTAGAGTTCTTATCCGATTAAGTTTGCATGTCTATTGATGTATCTACATTACATTTCATTACAACTTCAAAAGTACAGTGTGCTTAGGTGAAAGTTAAAGGTTGAAATGAATGCATGAGCATGAGATGCATGAGCACAGGGATGTTGATGATTTCCTTGTTTTTGAACATGTATGTGTAATTAACTTGCAGGGTTGGCTACTTTGACATGCGTGTGATTCCATGTTGACTTGAAAGAAGTTAACTTGGTCTCCAAATGGAGATAATGATGAAAGTTTCATCTTTTGGAAGAAGAGTCCTAATGGTCTTTTTCCACATGCTTGACTTGAAGGGACATTTGTTTAGAGGCATGTTTTGTGAGCTTGATATCTAGTCCATCATTTGTATGCAGATATAAGACATGGAGGTGTTCACAAAATGTTAAATATGCTCCTTTTGTTGAAGTAGGAGTTAGTCCATCCAGTTGTTGTCTGTATGCCTGTTGTTGTTGACAGTTGTTGTTGGTAGCTTGTCATTCAAATTCAAATTGTCTTATTTCCTTTGCTTCTTATGCTTCATATTCCTTTCTTTCTGTCATATTACTTGATAGCAGAATCTTATATCTTCTTGACTCCTTTGTTGAAAAATTGTTTCAATGCTTTCATCTTTCTCTTAAAAAAATCCATCTCTTTCTCTTCACTTTCATCATTAGGTAACATTGTGTTTTTCCTAAAGTATGCACACTAAAGACCGTCATTAGGCCTACATGTAAAATTATAATCATTGTCTTTTTTCTCATTTACCATTTCATTTAATTATTTTATTCGAGCTGTTGCTTTAAGATTATCATCAATTTGTACAATTGGCTTCTCAATCCATTCTTCAATGAGCTTTAAATCTAGGTCAAACTTATTAACAACTTTGTTTTCAACTTCAGCTTCCATGATATTTTGAACACTTCCATATTAAAAATCATATTCACTATGCTCTACATTGAGAGATTCCTTCTATTCCTCTCCCTTTTTTTCCTTCTTTTCCACTCATTTACAAACCTCTACTACTGCAAACAGGTTGTCTTCCACTTGGCTTGCAGACACAAGTGGGATTCTCCCACCAAATAACAACATATCAATGTTTTTTTTCCATTCAATCATGTGCAACCACTCATCATGAGTTAAATTATCTTCATTCAAAGTAACATAACATAATTTTCATCCACTCTATTGTGGGAGGATTCTCCCACCAAATAACAACATATCAATGTGTTTTTTCCGTTCAATCATGTGCAACCACTCATCACGAGTTAAATTATCTTCATTCAAAGTAACATAACATAATTTTCATCCACTCTATTGTGGGATATCTAGGCATGCATGTGCTCATTGACAATTTCAATTTCACCAAATTCATCAGTTGTGGCTGGATTTACTAATTCACATCTCACTTTGCAGTCATCATTCACATGTGTTTCATCATAGTGGGATTCACCATCATCTACACCATCCATGTTAATATGCTCTTTCTCTTATTCACACACAAAGGCGTTAACTTCTCTCTCTACAATTTTTGTTGCATTTTCTTCATCCATATGCATGTTTTCATAATGGGTTTCTCAAAAAGATATCCTCAAGTTATTCAACTCTATCTCTGAAATAGAAAATAACAATAAAATGCTAAAATACCAATAAAACACAAACAGAGCAAAATCGCCCAAATATGTGCTTCCTTCGCTTAGAGTCGTCGCCCTTTTACTACATGTAGAAGTCACAAGTGGAGCTTAGAAGTAATCATTAACAGGTGAGGGTGATGGTTCAAAAGCATGCAATGAGCTAGCTACAAGCTTGATTAACCACAGTTTGATTCCAAATTATGATTGTACAGATAGAAGTGAGGTGCACTCTACATTACTGATACATGTAAATGGATGCCTTACCTACATTTTGCCTGCATCTTATGAAGTTGCACACGTTGAAAACCATTACCAGAATTATGATTTTCTAATAGTGATCAAAACTTAAAACAAAACTACTAAATTCAGTTTTATATCCCATGAAAAGAACATCTATAGAAGAAAAAGATATGTAGAACACATCAACACAAAACTATTAAAAAAAAAAAAAATTAAACTCAACAAAAACTATTTTACCTAATATGAGTTCCTGCTAGATTTAATGCACTGACATTAGCTTTCAACAATATCATCTAAAGAAGCTAAGGAACCAAACATATTTTTTAAGAAATGGATCTTGTAGTAAAAACAGGTAAAAATCAAAATGGTCTTAAATAAATGTAAGAATGTAGAATCCATATGGAGCTCAAGTAGCCATAAAAGAGATCATTCGACAACGAAGAACACCGTCATGAGAGATCTAACGGGGGTTTGAAAATTCAAAACCCTTGGCATCCCTCTCAAGTTTAGTTTTCTAGAAACGTAACAACATCTACCAACTTATTTCAATAGTAGACACCTGAATAGGTCTAGAATATACCCAATACCACCATACTTCTACGATAACCTGAAATGACCAAAACATTCTATATTTCATGACATAACCAGAGCTTAAATCATCCACTGTGTGATATGATATTACAATGAGTAAATTGTACATAAGAAAACCAGAGAGAAAACAAAAGAGAACTAGAGAGAAAACAAAAGGAGAAATATTGTAACAAGCCATACCTTTGCACAGATGTTATAACTGTTCTTTCGCAACCATTTTATGCTACCTCTATTTTTTTGGTGATTTTGCTCAATGCCAATGCCGCTACCTACTACATGAGTTCTTTAGAAATACGTTCTTGCTACCTCTATTCTTCTAGTGATTTCAATCATGAAAGGTGGAAGAGTGTAAATTCGATATGCATTTAATTACCGAATTGATTACACAAGTGCATTGTCACAAAAAAATGATATAGATAGATCTCCTCTTAAATTCAATTCCTTCAAGGCATTAAAGTCGAGACAAGAAAGGAAGGAAGGAAGGGCTCCTTAATGAACAATACACTCGTTAATTAATGAATGCTCTGTAAAGTGTTTCCAAAGATGGGAGAGCTAGGAAAAAACTTAAGGAAAAATCAAGTTAAGGCTAAAGCAGGCCAATAAGGAAACGAAGGCTATGGATGGTTGTAGTCGCTAGATGCAACCCACTTGGCTTTCGATTCTTCTCCCTACTTCAACGAGTTCCAAATAAACCCAAGGTTCTTGCTCTTGATTCTACATGTAATTTTTGCTTTGGCTTATAAATGTAGTCAAAACACAGCTTGCATCTGAAATCCATCTCAATGCTCGGAACCAAATTCGCAATAACGATATGTTGGGATGACCTAGGGCCTAGAATTCAAGGAGCGCTTATTATGGTTTTGATGGGGTGTATCGCTTAATCAACCTGGTTTCCCGAGCCATAGTTGATGTAGCTTCAACGGAAATGTGCCCCACTAAGACCTGGAATTGGTAGAAATCAGCATGGTCTATTACATTTTCAGGGGTTTTCTAAGCGTTGGTGTTTGAACAAATTGATATGCATGTAATTATCGAATTCATTACACTAGTGTACTATCAGAAGAAAATGATATAGACATATCACATCATAAATTCAATTGCTTCAGGGCGTTACGCTAGCAATAGATGCCCAAGCAGGGAGGAGCTTCACAATATATCACAGCACGTCATTCCAAAGGATGGACAGCAATGAGAATAGTATTATAAAGGTTATGAATTAATTTACAATAACACGTCATGTCACCTATCATTTTCCATATGGTGCAAATGAGTTGTCATTATTTAATGAGAAATCTGAAATAATGATTACTAAATAGGAGTCCCTCTCTTTTACACCAATCAGAAATTAAATAAATTTAATTTAATAATTATAAAAATAAATTATTTATAAATTTTAATCTCCACTCTATATGTTTTTTACAAATTTTGATCTAACAAGAAATTAATTGAAAATTCAACATATTTTTGAGTATGTTATACCCTAACTTGAATAAGAATTAACCTACAAATATAGATGTTAATGAGTAAGTTGTACAAACAAAGTAGAAAGTATTTTTTTGACATCAAGTAAATAATATCCTCTCCTTTAATGTCATACCCTAACGCATGAAAATACGACCACTTGTAATATATCCATCTAATTACGAGATGGATATTCATGGAAAGAAACCATGCTATCCAATTCGGATCTTATCTCCAAGCCACTCATCTTATCTCGTGACTTCTCACAACCGTTAAATAAATGAATAAACTATTATTATTGTTTACATTGCCATGGAGCCCGTATGTGCAAGGCGGCGCACTACAAACCAAAAATGGGTGTGCTCAACGATCCGTAGCGAAGCACGTCCGGCCGCGTATTGATATGTTGTAATTTTTCGTAAAATCTGAGGACTTTTTAGCCTATTGTGAATGCTCTGAATCAAAGCATAGTCTCTCAGGTGTGAAAACTCTTTCAATTAGAGACCCGAGCAAATGTTTTTCTTTAAGAATTATAATATGATGACGACTATATGGTTATTAAAAATAGTAAAAGCTTAAGAATTTTTCTGACATTCCCTTTGGTTGGATTTGTCAATTCACTTATCTTTGTTCAGCCTTAACGCGTTGTTCACCATTAAAGTTATTGAAAGAACGTTTGCGCAAGCAGGTGAGCATCTATCATCTATCAGGCGGCAAGATAGAGATGTTCTACATATTGAAACTGAAAATGGACTATTCCTTCCTTGGAGGCCATTCGTGAGATGCTTGTTTTCACATTGGTAAAATGAGTTTCTGCTCAATTAAATATTTAAAATTTCAACTTTGATGAGGGACTCACAGAATTTCAGTATACTGGACTGTAGAATGAGCTTCTTTGCTCCATTAAATACGGATCTAACATGAGCAGGGAGGGATCCAATTTCTTCAAGTGTAAATTGTTTTATGAATAGATATTATTTAAATATTTTGTATAGTTATTTGACTTTTTTTAATTTTTTATTTGGATGGATGAGCAAAATTTCAACTTTCATGAGAGACAGATAAAATTACACATCACCCTGAGTTGGGTTGTACAGTTGAATGTCTTTTTATGTTCCATAATAAATTTAAAATAAAACCTATAGAAATAGTAAAATAAATAAATAAACTAAGGCATCGAGATTAACTATCCATTGGCAAAAAAATTGGCATATTAAAAAGTATTTTTCTTCCACAACATATTGTTATAGATTGCTTTTTTGCTTTTGAAAGTTATGGGAATTCTGACCATATTTTGAAAATTTTCCGCAGGGATTTTTGTAAATCTAAGTAAAAGCTATCAAATTTCATAGTTTTAAGTGCCCAACAAACTTTTAATGGTGTTGAATCTATTTCCACCATCAAAAACATGATTCAAACAGTGCCTCTAAAAAAAATTGAAATTTTTTACTAACCATTCTTTTAGCCATCCGACAATTCCTCAACCTCAATGAAAGAATCCCAAAAATATTTAAGATGTGACTTCTCACAACCATTAAATCAACGAAAGTCGGTGAAACATTATCTTTATCGTGGAACATTTGGTATGGAGCAGCTCTGTGAAAATGGGTGCGTTCAACCATCGTGAGCGTTCCGCCGCGTGTTCAGCTTTTTGCAATTTTGCTTTTTTTTGGCTTAAAGAGTTGTTTCAGGCAGCAATTCTTTTATGTTATGGCTGACTTGTTAAAATGGTCAACATCACTTTGCTATTCAAAGAAGAGAAACAATTATTTTATTGATTCTATGTTGATAATAGCTAATGGGCTTGCCATAGGGTATTAAATGCTTGCCATAGGGTATTAAATGCCTGTTTAGCTGCATGTTCTATAATATCATATAACATGCACACGGTGAGTAGATAAATAAAAAATAAATAAAAAATAATGCTCTTGTGTTACCCTGTTATTGAGCATGCAGTTAAGCGGACATTTAATGCCCTATGGCAGGCCCATTAGCCATTGCCAATGCTAAGTTGCATACGCCTTACTTTGAAGAAAAGCTGATTTTCCGTCTTATATAGTCAACATTGAAATTTGCAAAGTAAATTGTAATATATTAATATAAAATTATTTTAAATATAAATTTAAAATAAATTTAGAGGATCTAATTTTTTGGAGTTGTCTATAATGCGACTTTTTGGAGATTCCGGTGACGGAATCCGGCGGAAGAAATGAGGTTAAAT
>APFE030750086.1:71680-84835 GCA_000404065.3 Pinus taeda
CTAATATTTTTGTTTAATTTTTATTTTTTAATTTTAATTTGCAAAAAGATTAACAAACTCACTGCCACATTACCTTCAACTAAAGTGCTAATTCCAAAAGCAAAATATATGGCTTTAAATGGGCACATGCAAATCGAACCTGCAAATTTTTGGTTGGCTAAGTAGATTGAGGACAGGGGCTATTATCGCTCCCACTAGATCCAAGACTTTTTCATGCCGAGTATATACTTTTCTATTTTGTGAAGTCAAACTGTTCCATATGACTTTTATGTAACATATCTGATCTGAAAAGACTCCTAATATCCTTTCTCTCTATGTAGTTTTGAGCCACTTTCAACTTTCCATATCAAATGGTTTCCATATCAACATTGCTATACATATTTGTTGAATGAATATAATACAATCATATAGCTCGTTTTGTGCTGAAAAAGTAAATCCAGCCGAGGCTAAATTGGAAGATTGAGGGGAAGCAGAAGGGGCGAATGAATTGGCTTGCCTGGGCGGCCAGAGGGATCTGGGAATGAGGTTTCGTTTAGTTGAAGCACATTTTCAATGAAAGGGCCCAACTCTTGATGTTCCTTTTGGAAGATACGAAAAACCTTCCCGCTACTTTTGGCTGTGTTCGGAAATTATGGAAATGGTATTTATGGATTCCATTAATGAGAAGGATTACATTTTGAAAATTTGAAATATATTCATATAAAAATAAAAATAATTTTAAAATTTTATATGCACATCAGGGGAGGATTAACATTTTGAGAAATTGAAATAATTTTTTTTTATTTAAAAATAAAAATGAAAAAGAAATTAAAATTTTATATATTGGTAAAATATTATTGTTGTAATGAGTTTTTGGAATGTGGGGAATGTTTGGGAATTTGGATATAAAAAAAAATAAAAATAAATTTATTTTTTTAATTATATAATAATCAAAATTAATATTGATCTTCCTAATCAGATTAAGATGGGCCATGTAGAATACAAGGGAGAGAGGTCGGCCAGATGTCACGGCGGGCCGAGAAAAAAGAAGTCGGCCATATGGCATGGCAGGCATAGGGAAGCAAGGTTGGTTAGTGGCCACGAGAGCCAGCAAGCGAAATTGGAGGACTAGGAAACTCAAGGCAAGAAAAGTGGGCACAACGAGCAGAGGAAAGAGAAGCCGGTCAGATGGCACGGCAGGAAGAGGGAAGCGAGCTCGGAAGTTGGCACGGGAGCTGGCAAGTGGAGATGGAGAAACATGAAACTCACTGCAAGAGCAGTTGGCAGTAGGCAAGCAATAATGAAAGGCATTAATTGGAAGGTAAGTGGGTTCCCATCCCGAGACCCACATGAGAAAGGAAGGGAGGCGGCTAGTGGAGCAAAGCATGTCGGGGGTTTCTTGGAAGGGAGGCCGGGTAGGTAGATGAAAAAATTAAAGGGAAAGATGGTAAGGTCGAGGGGCATTTACATGCAGCAAGAGAAGGTAGGACGTGCAGTTGGAGTTGTAAAGCGCCGAGTGTTGGGGGACGTCGAGCATTGTTCGACTTTTGCCTGTAATTCCTGGTATGTGCTCCCTACCTTCCCCTGTGCTGGTTTAGAAAATATGAATTGGTATATGCAATGATTACAGTTAGAAAGAGGCATAGTAATGAATCTTGTTGACGATTACTGGTTAATAATTAAGGTTCTCCCTGTAGATTATATAATTGAAGCCTTCTGGTATCCTTGGGTTATTGGCCTGTCAACCTAGGGTGGGATAGACTGGATAGTCATCCGAGGAGGGGGGAAGGGACCTTTGAATCTCGTCTCAGGGTAGTTAGGTCCTAGGGCAAAAGGAGAATGCTGGGTCAAATTGATACTGCCAGTAGCATCATCCTGAGCAGTTTCAACGACATCTGTATGAATAATTTCTTTTGGCAGTTAAGGATGGGTATTTAGATTGAGAGGGTAGGAATTAAAGAGAATTGAGGGAGGCCTGATGCAATACCTGATCCTGGCACCCCCTCTGGCTCGGCAATCTGGATGAAAACCCTTAATACAACGTCGATGCAAGACCTGGAATAGGCTGGTAGAAGAGGGTGCAGTAACTAGCCCCAAAATTGCGGAGGGGAGAACGTCCAAATTGGGCTTAGGCTCAGCTTCACTTGAGGGATTGACTGACCCAGGGATAGAATTGTCGTTTGTTGGGAAAGGGTGAAGCATTGTCTTGCCCTCTAGGGTGGCGATAACCAGGAAAGAAATAATTTTGGGAGATTGGTTGGTAGGGTTGGTAGCATAGGATGCTAGAGGCGCAGGGTGGTCTTACGAGAGCCAGACAAAGGGGCAATTCAACTGCTCATGAGCAGCGACCTAGAAGATGGATTTGTCACTATCTTGCAAAACCTTGAGGGAAGCATGTTGGGAATTCTGAAAGGAACAAGGCCAATTCTCAGGTTGAGTATCAAAGAAAGAATATAAGGAATTATGTCAAAACCAAGACAAAATTACAAAGCATAAATTACTGTGTCGACTATGGAAAATTTAATTACGATTCATAATGTTTTAATTCTTGTTTCTGTTATAGGTAGCTTAAAAACTAGTGTGCAGAAGACTCTGACGGCACGACACTTGAACCACGCCAGTGAGTACCAAGCCCAGGTCTAAGTGCGCTGCTCGGACATGAAAGAAAAAAGCAACGAGAAGAGTCGGATAGTGAAGGAAGGCAACCAACATGGAAGGAAAGGGAATAGAAGACGGCGAAAAATAGAGAAAAAGATGAAAGGCCTAGAACTGACTACAAGCAAAGAACCGAGGAAAACAAGAAGGAAAATAGGAATGGAAAGTATGCATAACCTCATCAACACATACTACGTAGGAACCCCAACCGAGCGGAAAGATGTCATCTCTGAATGGGAAAGAGAACTAAGTGCTAACATCAAAAATGAAGAGATTCAAGTAGAGGAATGGGAGACAATAATCAAAGGTCCAGGCAATACGAGAGGCCACCAAACTTTGTTTTGGCAGACCATCTAGTAGTATTGGTTTATGAAAAACATCTTGGCTCGAGCAATGACCACCTATAAGGAAAGAGAAGGTCCGAAAGAGGACAAACCAACAGAACCAAGTCTAAAGGATCTTCAGAGGCAGATACAATCTGTCCAAACGCAGTTGTATCAAAACAATCTATGTCTTAATATGGTCAAACAGAATCTCTAGAATATGATGCGAAGCGAAGTATCGGGATCGAGCGCGAAAGCCCCGGCCCCAGTCGATTCTTCAGATGAATGAAGCAGTCCTACTAGTTAATTTTTATTCCCTGATGACAGTTAACATTTACTTTTTCAGCATGAAGCATATAGAAGATAAAGTAGCCAATGTAGCATGGATGGTTAGAATAAATTTGTTTAAATTTTGGACAACGTTTGATTTAGACAAGTGGCCAACAAACCTGGTTTCTGCAGACAGGTTGAGGCCACCTACAGTTTTCTTGAAACCAAACTTATTATTATGAAATATTAATAGAAAGGGGATCTACCAAGCTACACACAATATATATATATATATATATATTATATAATATATATATATATATATATATATATATATATGATTGAATCAAAATATTCAAATATTAAAATCAATTTAAATATAGAAATATATAATATGTAATCTCTCTTATATATAAATATATTTTGTGGTTATCTCTCTCCCTGAGTTTCTCCCTTTTATATAGTTGTCTATAGTGCAACTTTTTGGACTTTCCAGTGCCAGAATACGTCGGAAAAATTTGAGGTGAAATCTTGATTTGTGGTATTTAAACTAGTTTTTTAGCTCTATATGTGGATTCAACACCCTAAAAAAGCGCAAGGGCACTTCAATTGTGCAAGGGTTACCATCAAACTTGTGATTTCAATAAATTCCTCAACCTGAAAAAGCGCAAGGGCACTTCAATTGTGCAAGGGTTACAATCAAACTTGTGATTTCAATAAATTCCTCACCATGAAAAACCCCTAGGGCACTTTGATTGTGCAGGGTTTACCATCAAACTTGTGATTTCAATAAATTCCTACCGGATTTTAGAAAAATTACACAGGAAAAAGCCACCTGAAAAGCTTCCAAAAAGTTGCACTAAAGACAACTCATCTTATATATATAAAATATTAAAATATCAAATTCATTATCATTTCTCTAACACATGATCAATGTTTGAAACAATCCGGCTTAAAAATATAAAGGAACAATTTTACATGTTTGTATAGTTATTCTGAAGAGAAAAAGTAAAGCAACTCTAATGTTTAAGCATTGACTATGCACACAATCTTCTGCGATATATATACATAAACAACAACAAAAATACTCATCAACATGACATCCTAGATATCGCCCTTACATCGAGGTGCCCCACGCTTCCTTAACCCATTGAGATTGCTCCAATTTCTCAATTTAGGATATCAATGTTAAGGATGTCTTTGGTCTTTCTTCCTACGAATGTTTCAACATAGGCTTATGTTTTGTGCGCAGTTCAACATATTTCTCTACAGGCTTTGTATTCCCCGACCCCACGGAATGCCGGAACTCAAAAAAAAAAATCGAAGCTCCCATAACTTTCCCTAGCTCCCATTATAGTTCTTGCTGAAAAGAGAACGCTCCCATACAGTTCTAAACTCTGAGAGCGCAGGAACCATTAGAACAGGTTTCCCACCTATCGGGAGGGGTTCTGGAGGTAAAATATAATATTCTTATCTTGTTAAGTTGTGCCATCATCAAATAAAGATGCATACTATAGTTCAGTATAGAAGAGATGTATGTTGTTTTAGTTCAATTATCTTTTATTGTAATTTTGTTTTTATTAATAAAATTAGTAACAACTTTTTAAGTAAAAAATAAAATCATAATATCTTATTCATATATATATTATTTTTATCATAGCATATTCATTTTATATTCATTCTCCAACATATTTAAATTTAATTAATAAACACATAATAACTTAATACTTACAATAAACTTATATTATAACAAGATTTTAAACCATAAATATTTAAATAGTCTAATACCATGACCTATGAATATCAAATGCCCAATAACTGATTTCCAAATCAAAAAAATTTACAAATATTTTATTCTAAAATATTTTCCAAATTAAATCGCAAAAAAAAATATGGTGCATATATTGTAGTGTCCATAAATGAATGTAAACGCTTAAATATTAGCTCAATTATTTCAATTTGTTATATTCTAATATTGTTTCTATCAATAAAATTAGAAAACAAATTTATAAATAAAAGAAAATTATAATATACATATCACATTAAAATATATAACATATAAACAATAATTATAAAATTAATATAAAAAAATAGTTGATATATAAATTAAGATCCATTTTTAACATATAAATTATAATAAAAACATAATAAATTATAATATTACAAGATTTTTAACCATGGATATTCACCTCATTTTACCATGGATATTATTAACTTGTAAATAGGCGTTATTATAATACTATGTGCCAATGCTATTTCTTATCAATACCACATGCCTAAAACCATACTTCATTTTAAAATTAAAATATTTTATTTATATCGTAAGGGGTTCTCCTTTGAAAAAATGAGGTGTTCCCCTTCGAAAAAAAAGCTCCTACCTACCACTGTGCACCAGTGTACAACATCACATCGAATGTTAGACGATTGAACAATCGTCTAACGTCGTATTCAATTCCTTTGTAGAAATTCCTTGTAGATTCAAACTGCTAATTTTAATTTACTAAAACAATAGACTTGAATTTCTTCTACTCATCAGTGAAAACAATTAAACGATTACAAAATCACAAAGCATACAAGAGAAATAATTCAATCAACACATTACACAATGATTTCTTGAGGAAAACCACAGTTAAAAACCCCTACTATCTGTATATTGCATTATTCAGAAAATATGAGAAGATTACAATGTTTTTCTCAAGCTCGAGCAACCTCTACACTATCTCTATCTATCTCACAGCTTCCTAGACAAGCCCAAGGAAATACTTAACCAATTTCTTGCTTGCCCAAGTCCCTATTTCCTTGTGTTGTTTCCTTCATAATTATCCCCCTATTAATTAGGGAACTTCCTCAATTGGAATAGCACAATCCTCAGAGGCCTTCCTCTGACTACATGCACCACCTGTACAATTCAGATAATTATACAACTGATAGTACACTGTCCCTCAACTCCAATCTCAATTGAGTAACTCCTGGATCTGACATGCATGAGTTATTTATGAGTGAATCATCAGTTAACTAGTTGATCACTCCACGTACACCACACTACTAGACCTCTCACTAGTTCCTCCAACAGTTGGAATTGGTTTAACTGAATTTAACTCAGTTAAACTGAATTAATTAATGTAGGAGGAACTCTACGAAGTCTCCTATAATGTAGGATACACTCTACATGAATCAAGTTATACCCTCATCTCGAATTAACTAAGCCAACTAAGTCAAATTAACTTAGTTAACTAATACAAGTTGTCATGTGAGCTGAAATTAAAATTTTATTCTTAGTTTAATTCAAGGACAAAATTAAATTAGAATTTTCTTGTTTCATTTTCAACACAACCTCTCAACCAGAAGGGGATTATCTACTACCCCAATCATGCCTCTATGAAACTCAAATTTACATATTAACAATGCTTTTATCAAAATATCTGCATCTTGTTCCTCTGTAGGAATGTACTCCAGCAACATGATTCTCCTCTCCACACAATCTCGTAGATGGTGATATCAGATGTTGATATGCTTGGACTGATCATGAAAAAATCGATCCTTATAGAGTTTGATACAACTCTAATTTTTCACAGTAAATCACTATAGGATCCATCTTCTAACCAAATAACCCAAAAAGGATCTTCCTCGCCCAGATAACCTCACAAGTTGCTTGACTAGCAACCTTGTAATTTGTTTCTATTGAAATGAGTGCAACTGATCTCTCCTTCTTGTTGTACCAATAAACTATTGTTGACCCAATACTGAAGATTCCCTCTGATGTGTTCTTCCTATCTGATGGATTCCCTACCCAATATGCATATTTGAAGCCTTGCATCTTCACTCCCTCTATCCATCTATACCAAAGACCAAACCCAGTGGTGCCTTTGAGGTATCTCAACACATGTTTATATGCCTTCCAATAGAGTTTGGTTGTCTTAACCATTGCTTGACTAAGTTGTTAACTTCAAAGCATATGTTTGTTCATGTGTTCATCAAATACATAAGTGAACCCACAAGTTGTTTGTAAATAGTAGCCTCCACTACACCCAAAGTAGCATCTTCCTTCCTCCATTTTCTTGTTAGAGGAATCTCCATGGGTTTGTTGCTCTCCATGTGAAACTTATTCAGTATCTCGTTAGAATACTTATCATGAGAGACAGACATTTCCTCATATTCTTGTCATACTTCCATACCAAGGAAATAATGTGTGAGCCCCAGGTCCTTCATCTTGAATTCTCTTACAAGACCCTCTTTGCAAGATTTTACCAGCTTCTCATCACCTGTTAGAATTAAATCATCAACATATAATATTATAATAAATAATTTACCTTCAACCACAATATGGTAAAGGTTTGCATCTACTTCACTTTTGGTGAAGCCCAACCTAGTGAAATATCTATCAATCTTGGTGTACCAAGCACAAGGTGCTCATTTCAATCCATACATCACTCGCTTGAGTCTGCACACATGCAGCTCCCTGTCGAAGGCCTCAAATCCTCTCGACTTCTCAATGTACACCTCTTCCTCAATCACTTTGTTGAGGAATGTTGTATTTACATCCATCTGACGTATCTTCCATCCCATCTGTGCTGAAAGTGATAGAATATATTTGATTAAAGAATACCTTGCTACTGGAAAGCAGGTCTCCTTGTAATCAATTCCCTCCACCTGAGAGAATCCCTTGGCCACAAATATTGCCTTTTGTTTCTCCACACTCCCATATGTTGTTTGCTTTACGTTGTAAAGCCATTTGGAACTCACCATTGACTTGTTTGATGGTCTTGGGACCACTTCTCAAACACTATTTCTGATAATGGAGTCATACTTCTCAACCATGGCATCAAACCATACGGATTGTTGCACTGCTTCCTTGAATGAGGATGGCTCAATCTCTACACTCTCACTCATCATAGCCATGTAGCCAGTGTATTGATCTGGTGACCTCCTCTGCCTGCGTTGTGATGTGAGTGCCCCCACGTTCTCTCTAACATCATGCATCAATCTACTAGCCTCTCTAGTGTGCTTCCTTCCATCTCTGGAATTCTTTGCATGAGTGGGTGGTTCTACTCTCTTCTCCTCTGCATGTGGATAGTCCACATCATCCTGAGGTTCTTTCTTTGGAGCTAAGATATCCTCATCTGCATGCAATTGAAGATCCCTCTCAAGGGAACATCTCATGGCCTTCTCGTTATCGAACTTCACATCTCTATGAACCACTGTCATCATGTGAGATGAAAGGTGCACCTGGTAGTTGTGAGGTGTATCAGTGTACCTCAAGAAATAATCTTTTAGTGTACTCATCCCAAGAATCCGGTGAGGACTCCTGTTCTGCACATATACAAATGTATAGCATGCTTCAGCCCACAAGTGAAACAATAGGCCCTGATAATGTAACATTGCCTATGCAGCTCCCACAATACTTTTGTTCTTCCTTTCAACCACCCCATTCTGTTGTGGGTTATAGGGTTTTATTAACTCCCGTCGAATGTCTTCTGGTGCACAGAATTTCTTGAATTCATTCAACACATATTCTCCACCATAATAGCTCTTGAGAGCCTTCACTTTCCTCCCAGTTTCTTTCTCAACAAGTAATTTAAATTTAAAAAATTTAGCAAATGTCTGATCTTTCTTTTGCATGAAGAAAATACAACACTTACAAAAGATCATCTACAAATATTACATAATACCTGTGCTTGACCGTGGAGGTTGTCGAGTATGGTCCATACACATGTAAGTGAACTCTTTCAAGGATCTCTTGTGCTTAATTTACCTTATCATGAAAGGTGGCTTTGGTGTAGTTCCTTAATATACACCCTTTTGCATGCATCTCTCTTCTCTAGTGCATCCTTGGGAAGTCCTCTAGAAATTTGTTGCATGATATTCAAAGCTCTGTGATGCAAGTGACCTAATATTCTATCCCACAATTCATCAATGTCTCGGCTCTACACCTTCTATACTTTTGTGCTCAAAGCATCGCAATCTTCTACATCCAATTTGTAAAGGTTCTCCACCTGAATCTCAATCCGCTTCACTTTTCTTGAGGCTATGCGACGAAGGAAAGCCTTTCCTTTGTTAGATATCACATCATAGACATGGTCCTCCAACATAGCAACTGGAACCAAATTCTTCTTCAGACTCGAAACATACATGACACCTTTTAATGTGAGAGGAGAACTAGAGTCCCTCTGAAAAGTAACAATATCGATTGTTACACATCATTTTGTCACATTAGGAAAATGATCATCAAATTGGATTTCTCGCCATTCATCCATGATCCGAATTGGATCATTATATTTTTTATCATCCATTTCGATACATTTGGAGTGGAAAAAGTGGAGGAATTAGCTCACGGGACTGTTTTTACCGGCGGGACCCAATTTGGCGAAACGGTGTATGAAACATTCTTAGAGAGTTTTTAATCATCATGCGATGTTTTTTGGGCATAAAACTTTGTCACTTTAGAGCCACGCCTTTTCATGTTAATATACACATAGAAATATTTCCAACGACGCAAGAATTGCGTCAATCAGAGTCCGTATGCAAAAGTTATGCCACTCAGAAGTTGACATTCATGTTTTCACGCCTGTAGTTCAGGAGGATGTTGTGCCAGCCCCCATTATTCATGGAAAAGGGGCTAGCCACATGTTTATGATGTATAATACTCTATAAGATTATATTTTATAACTCTAGTTAAGAGTTGATGTAGTCAAATTTAATCACTAGTCGGTTACCGAGTTGTGTTATAACTGAGCCACTAGGAGGAAGAGGCATTCCATTCTTTTGAGAACATTTGTTCCATAGATAAGAAAAGATAACTAGGAGATATAGGAGGTAGAGAATACATAGAGGATCTGTGCACTATAGCAGCCCACGGGCCACAGACATTACGTCTTTATCCCTGTAGCCATATTTCCAAGCACAGAAAGAGAGACAAGCGAACTCATCTTCAGTTGGGTTTTCTCCTGAAAGGGTTTCCTAGAGAGAATATCTCGTGTATTGTATGTGTGTGATTATTTTTTCATTTTCTTATATTCTGCATAATTTACTTTTATATGTATGCACTAATTACAGTGAGATTTACAGATCTAGAAATTAAATAAAACTATAATAATGTAGAATCTTGGATTTTTAAAATAATTTTATCAGGCTTGTTGTGATGAACTGTCAAGTGGAATATCCATGACAGTTTATGGATCAATCCAAGTGTCATGAAGCACTCCCTTGTAAGTCAACAACTTATGTACCTTTAATAAAATAACAATTCTGGGAAACATGGTCCATAACCCACTTTTAGTCTCCTATGCAGTTTCCTAGTTACTTTTTGCGCTTGTGCAATTACTGATATTGATCCCTGCATAGATGTTTGCTTTGTCTACCACTAAAAAGTGTGCACATGACTCAATAAAAAGAGAAAATAAAAAGTGAGATCTAGAAGCATTGTTGTGTGAATTAGTCCCAACAAAAAGCCTCGAACTCATGTTTATTCGAGCATAACCTCATTTTTTATGGAGCTAATCCCCATTCTTCAAGGAGCCTTCATCCTTATTTTAGTGGATCTCATCCTTGGGCTAAGGATCTGTTGATGTCTTGAAAATCGCTGCATCAACATTGGGGAAAATCACCTGGTCCGGACCTTAAAGGCAGCTCCTTTTCCGTTTGGTGTGGTGGCTCTGATTGGATATAATGGGACCAGTTTCCCAATTATTTGTAAATAGGATGGATAAGTGGTTGATTTTCTATTATCTAATGATAATGGATGGATGATTTATTCTACAATGCAAAATTATGAACAACTAATCTATCTCGGGAAATTTCCACTTTAGTGTAACTTTTGATGATCTTTATCTACAAATAGGCATATAGATGACTCTACTGATAAATAAAAACATTAATCCATATGATAATTACTTTGTTCAAGTAGTTGAACAAAGTAATCATTAAAACAATATTACACTATTCTTCATATATCATTGACATAAATATGATTGAAAGGATAACATTTCTTAAACATTCAATAGTGATAAGTATCAAGATTGTTGTTAAAACGCATACATATATCAAATGATAACAAGATTGAATAAACACTCATTCATATAAAAGAATGGAGCAAAAACATAGATAATAGTACCATATGTAATTTGAATACTTCTCAATATCAATTGCATTTAGATTCCATCTTCAAACTTAGAAATACTCTCACAAAAAGCAGTAGTGCATATCTCATCAAAGTATTCTTCATTGAAATTCAGAATATAGGCCTAGTCTTCATAAAAAATATATATATATATCAGAAGCACAATAGTGTGACTTCCCGATCCAAGTTTTATACAAAAATTAAGGACCCTTTCTAAAGACATGAAAGGGTCTATAAATACTATATAAGCTAACTGATTATGAAAAAAATGCTATGATGTGGTATAACCAAATCATGAAAATCTCCTTGAAATAAGTACGCTTGCAGTCGGTAGAATGATTCACTATTTTGGCCGATCATCCTTTGGCTTGAGCAAGCAGATAACAAGCATTGGTTGTAATTCTGGAGGGTGGATTAGACGTGAATGTAGTTGGGTTGAATACATAGCATCATGAATTTCGGGAATCATGTAACCGATTGCATCGGTTAAACATTTCAGTGCTGCCTTTTAACTGTATGGTTTAACTAGGAAGAACCAAAAGGTGTCCCAAGTTAAACTTTGGATGCCTGCTATTCATCACTCCTATTCTAAATCATGTTTGCATGATCGTTCCAGTGCTTTAGCTGATGGAAATTTACCTAAAGTGCACTCTAAAATCAAATTAGACAAATAAAGAGTATCATTAATTAACTCAATCAAGCTATTAGTGGTTGATCTGCATCTTGAAGTTTCCCTTTCTGCTTTCATCAATTGTGATTGCCATTCTAGGAAAAGAATTTCCTTGTGTGATTCTAGAATTCTAGGCAGATTTGCAGCTTGCCCTTCACTGGTTTCTTGTCAGGCAAGAAAGTTTGTTAATGTCTCATTGGCATGTTCCAAATTCTGCCTTGCATCAACTGATTTATCAATCATTAATGAAGAAATCTCACAGAGGGGTTCAGTACGGGAAATATTATGACATAGTAAATTTAACTGTTTAATCACTGCTTTATTGATATGGATAGCTTCGGATCTAAACTTTGCTGGTTGAGGGAAAATTTTAAACTTTTGTATCTGTTGTGATAGTTGAGCGATTTTCTCATCTTTTGTTTTACTCATTTGTTCATTCATTGATTTCAGCTTGGTAAGTGCTATAGATAACTCCTTTTGTTTCTAAACTGCACTTTGGTCTATCCTTTGCTTCTCCTTGAGCAATTGCTCATTTAGTTGATTGTTTAATTGTTGTTGTGCTGCCAATTGTTGTTCTAACTGCTCTATCCTCTCCTGTATTTCGGATACCTGTGCCTCCAATGAAACAAGTGTTTGCTCTTTCTCTTTGAGTATATTGCTAACCTCTGATGCTTTATCCATAGTGGCTACGGAGTATGCCCCGACATTTTGAGAGATTTTTGTGAGGTCTTCAAAAGGACTGAATTCTTCTTTACATACCACATTAACCATCTCTGTTTGTGAAGGTAAAAGGGAAGATTGATCAATCCTTCTCTTTTTCCTTTGTCTTTTTACTACAACCTTATGCTTAGGGCTATAGAAGACATCTAAAGGTGGTATTTCTTCTATATGCACAATGATTTCATCCAATGGATCCTTAGGAATTATCTCTACATCTTGACTTATGGGTAGGCTGTTGGTTCCTTCAGTTGGAACCATATTTGTTACTGTCTTGTGACCAATTGTCACTTTAGGCGTGCTAAACCCCTGCAAATTCTCAGGATTGCTTATAATGGAATCAAACTGTTATGATCCAGGTGGATATTGGTGGCCACCTGCCAAGTCCACATGGACCCCCACCATTGTCTTTCTCAGCATTTTCA
>APFE030750086.1:95704-128045 GCA_000404065.3 Pinus taeda
GGGCCCAACTATGAGAAAGTCAAAACCCAGCTTCTCAAAAATGAGAAGGAACTTGTGGAGGAAATTTTATCTCCAATTCGTTCTTCTTGGAGTAGCTCTGGGGTTACCATAGTCTCAGATGGTTGGACAGATATGAGGCGCAGACCATTGATAAATATCATTGCCACTTCCCCTAAAGGAGCAATGTTTATCAAGGCAGAAGACTGCTCAGGAGAGGTGAAACATGCACAGTTCATTGCTGATGTTATTATAAAAGCTATTGAACAAATAGGGCCTAACAAGGTGGTGCAAGTTATCACGGATAATGTACCAGTTTGCAAAGCTGCAGGTTTAATTATTGAGGGGGGGTATGACCACATCTTTTGGACACCATGCATTGTCCATAATCTGAATCTGATCTTAGAGGAGATCGACAACAAAGTTTCCTGGATAAAGGAACTCACAGGGGATGCAAGGGAGATTATCGAATTCATCACCAACCACAACGAGTCTCAGGCCATATTTCGAGAGTACTCCAAATTGGAGTTGTTAAAAGTTGCTGAGACAAGATATGCCTCAAACTTCGTGATGTTGCGTCGCCTTGTTGAGGTTAAGCATGCATTAGTTTCTATGGTGGTGAGTCAACTTTGGGTTGAGTGGAGACAAGCAGATTCAGAGCGGGGATCTATGGTGCGTAGATTGTGCCTTGATGAGGATTGGTGGAGCAAGGTAGATTTCTTGCTAAAGTTCACAACCCCTGCATTTGAGCTTCTCCGGAGTGCTGACACCGACCAACCTTTCTTGGGAGAGGTATATGATGGCATGGATTCCATTGCTGAGAAAACTATGGAAATCATTTCACAAGAGTCTCCACAACTTTTGTTTGTTGATGATCATTTTGCTGGTTTGATCAAGAAAATCATTGTTGATAGGTGGAACAATTTCAATACTCCATTGCACACTTTAGCACATGCTTTGAACCCCAGTTTTATGATGAGGAGCTTATTGCTCAAAGCAATGGGAAGAGGAAGGCAACCCATAAGGATAGAGAGGTGGCTAATGGGGTGAAAAAAGCCCTTATTAGAATGTTTCCTTCTCATCTACATAGGGAGGTAAAGGAGGAATTTGCCAGTTTTGCTGCAGGAATAGATGATTATGCAGATATATCAGCTTTGGAGGAGAGAAGCACCATGAATCCAGTTAGGTGGTGGATTTGTCATAGAGCAAATGGAGTACATTTGCAAAACCTTGCCATTCGTATTCTTTCACAAGTGGCAAGCTCTTCATCAGTAGAAAGGCATTGGAGCACTTATGGTTTTATTCATTCTGTGAAGCGCAATAGGTTGGGCTCATAGAAAACAGAGGATCTTGTTTATGTGCACTCCAACCTTCGCCTTGCATCTCGTAGGGGTCCAGAATACAACTGATCCAGGTGGATATTGGTGGCCACCTGCCAAGTCCACCTGGACCCCCACCATTGTCTTTCTCAGCATTTTAAGTTTCCTTAATTGTAGCACAACTTACTATTTTTAGCAGTTTTTCGGGTCCTGAACTTTCGGAGCCGTTTTGAGGCCCTAAACGACGTTTTTTGGGGAATCCGGGGGCAACACGGGTGGACCAGTGTTGCCCATTCCAACAATGATAGTGCTCGAATAGATCTTTCTAATGAGCTATTGTATGTGTCAAACGGAGATCAGATGCTAAAGTTACGACCCCGGGAAGTTGATGTACCAACTTACCCCCAAACGGGGCCCACAGTTTGGCGTTTCATCTCCTAGGGTTAGGTTTTGGAATGTTAAGGGTTTTTCATTGTTTCTCAACAATAAATAGGCCTTCGAGCCTCATTGTAAGTCAGTTCAGAGGCATGTAGCCCACACATCTCTTCTCAGAGATAGCTACCATCGCCCTAGCTAGTTTATTTCCATTTCTGATTGTAAGCATATTTCAGTATTTTCCATTAATGAAATGAAGTATTATTTCCGCTGCATATTTGTGTATATGGTTATCTCTGTAATTTGTTGCGTTCCTGTTTAAATCCGGATCATGTTACCATTCTTTAAGAAGCTTGGGATCAATCTGAGTATCTATCTTCATGTGTTCATTTCCTTTTCCCTGTTCTTTCTCCTATTCTGGCACTTTTTCTTTCTCGGGAACTTTTCCTACTACAGAAGTTTTGTCAACAGTTTGTTGTTTGGGCTCGCTTGATTGAATTGTTGGGGTGGTGCCTAATAAGTCTAGAGGCAGAGTTTGCAACCTTTGTTCTCTAAGAATATTAAACATTTCCAACCCTTCATCTTGATACCTAATCTTGGCCAATGATTTGACCTGAAATAGTGATTCAGCTGAGGAAAATAGGTCATCGAAGTCATCCTTTTCATGATCAAACTTTGCAAGTTTGGCTTGTTCAAGAACATTATATGCAACTTTTCTTGGATCATATTGCCTGTTGGGAATTGTTGCAAGATTTAGCATTTGTATTTTTTCTATTTCCTTTTCTGCATGTTTGTAATCATGAAGAGTGAATACACCGCATCTTAAAGGGAATGTAGGCCAAACCTGTTGCTTGGAATTTCTAAGGGTTTTGGATGTCCTTCAGTTGTTATCTGATAGGCCAATTCCTGAGCTAGCAGCTTATCGGGCACATACAGGGGAAGGACATGGGGTCTTGTAAGGCTACCAAAAAGCCTTATATAAGTGAACTTGTTTTCTCTGAACCAATTACTTATTGTAGTCAAGTCGATCCCTGCTTCCTCGGAAATACTGGGGGCAGGCTTATCAAAAATAGCATAATACACAGGCAACATAAAACCATTGCAAATTTTATACAAATGATTTTTGTAGTGAGCCTTCCATAACAGTTGATGATAAATATGGATTGGCTTAGGGTCTTGGGGAGTCCATCTCCATTCGAGCATCGGATATTCAAAATTAAAGCAAAGAGTATCCATAATTTAAGCACTGTAATAAAAAGGGAGAATGGTCCTGGTAGTTTTATGTGCATTTTATCTAAATTCAATAATTGTTGTGGCTAATTTGTCAGACAAAATGTTTGCCCAATCCATCACATAGCTATTGACTGTCGCCTCCATCAGAGGGACCATTTCAATGGTGAACTTAGCAGAGTCATGTATTCCCCACATTCTACACATCATAGCCGCGGCATAACAGTAAGGAGAAGCCAATGAGTCCACAGAGTACTTACCTGATGATTTGTGTTTTTGCTTCTCGGGGTCATGTCTCCACTGCTTAATCGGGGCCAACTCTGACTTGTTTTCATTTGCAAATTTTTCAAGGAAGGCTTTGTTATATTGCTTTTCAGGCTTAGGTAAGTGATACATTTTCCTTAGATCATCAGGCTGAAGCGAGCCAAATATCCTCCCGTAAGCTATACAAAATGTTTTGTTTGAGGCTGGAATTTCTTCTACTACCCATCTCACTACGTCAGTATATGGAAGGATTTTTTCTCGCGCTACTATTCTGTGCAGATATGAACAAGCTAAATCTTTGAGCAATGCTTCTGATTTGTTACTTGAGTCAGTTGTTGCTTCCTCTGATATTTCCTCAGGCTCTTCTGCTTCTATCAGATTGTAGATGCTCTCCCAGTTTGTATTTCCTAGACCAAGGCACGTAGTGTCTGAGATTAACCCTTTTTTGCTTGGTCCGGGATCTTTGGCTGGCTGCGCTGTTGTTGTGGGGGCCATTGTTGTGGATTTCTTTGATTTCTTTCCCATTTGTTTCAAATTTATGATTTCAACGAAATTCTGCACAAGCGATTGAAAAATCGTGATACAGAGAAATGCTGCTATAGACCAATATGACAGTGAAAAGTAGTTACGTTGATCAGCAGGTGATAATGGATTATAGTAAGATTGCCACAGATAAAATCTGAATGAAAGATCTACCCTTAACTGCTTCATTGATTAGCCGCTTAACCTGTCAATCATGGTAAGAAGGTTTTAAATGCCCATCATGTTGTTTATATGCTGAATGATTCATTCAAGCGTGGCTTAGATATGTTTGATGGATGATCAGTGATAATTTGAAAATCGGTGATCGGTAACGTGAAAGGAAAGGCTTTAATGTTTGTTTAAAACATCTCTGATCACCGAAAGGTGATACAAATTCATGCAAACCTTTTAAATATATTGTCGAGATATGTGCCTCATTAATGCATCGCAATCAGGAATCTATTTGGGTTTTATTATTGTGTCAATGTCGTTTCGCCGATTGCCAATGGCGATATACTTTATCGCATCAGAGGATTTGAGCCTGCCTTCAATCATGTGTTGGCTTGTTGTTGTCATTGTCGATTTGTCGATTGCGATATGCTTTATTGGATCAGAGGATTTTAAGAGGCTCTATTACATTGTGCTTTGTCATTTGACTTCCCCGATATCCAATTGCGATTGCCTTTTCGGATCGGAGAGAATGGATGTGTTTTGCATATGCTTCCTTTGTTGTTTCGATATGCGATCTTCCGATCGCTTTATCACAATAACAAATAATTTTATAATATTTTAAAGACACACTTTATTCCTATTCAAAATTCTTTTAAAATAATTCATTTACCTTAAGCCTTTTGATAAGGGTTTTTCTTATGATGGGTTAATACCAATTTATTCACACATCTGCCTAAGTTTAAATTTAAAAGGGATCCATTTCAGATTATGATTTTTCATAAAATTTTATGAAATGGGGGGGTTGTTGTACAACACAACAGGATCTCAAATTACCTCTTTTTTGCCTATTAATCAAGCCATTGGTAGAGAAGTTGAGGGAGGCTACTGAGAATAAGTTTATGTTGGAGAAATTAGGATAGAGAGCTTAAACATAGTTACTGATCAAATGGGAACTATTACCTTAAAACGGGTATTCTAGCCCAAAAACCCCAAAAAAACATGAAAAAACAACCCAAAAATGATAATTGTTTATGCCAAAATGATGTTTTTTTTAGGGTAAATTTTCAACATTTTTTTAAAATGGAAATAAAAACCATTTTTGTTTTGAAAAATGGATGAAAAAACACCTTCAAAAAAATAAGTGTTTATTCTAGAATAACAAAAAAAAAAAAAGGTTACAATTTTGACATTTTTTAGCAATGGAGTTAAAGATAAAATATCTGGACTTTGAAAAACTGTAAAATTTCAACAATTCTCGGACATGATGTTAAAGATAAAAGATCATGTCCTGAATCCTGATAATTCCAACAATTTCCATCCATGTTGTTAAAGATAAAATATCTTGACTCTAAAAAACTTTGAAATTGTAATTGTTTTCAACCATAGCATTAAAGATAAAATATCATAATTCAGAAAAACCTTAAGATTTTGGCAAATTTTCAACCTTGCAATTAAAAACATTCAGTTTTTAACACATTTCAACCATGAAATTATGGACAAATTATATGACAAACAATTTTTAAAAATGAACAAGTAAATGAAAGATTCATTATTCCAAAAGTAATTTTTATTTCAAAGGCTAAAACTATAGCTCTTTTCAAATTTTAGCCTAAGACAACTTATCCTATTGCAACAAAAACCTAAAAATGAACCATGAAAACGAATTGTTCTTTTTAATGAGGAATTAAAATTTCAACAATTTTAAAACTATCTTATACCAAATGATAACAATAAATAATATCATGGAAATATCACTGTATAATTTAAGAAATCAACATTGATTTCTAATATTTATTTACTTTTGATCAAAATATCAACTTTCATAGGCTAGATATCACATATATTAAAGCATATAACCCAAAAAACATAGAAATGAAACATAACTTCATGTAAGATCATATGGAATTCAAAATATTTATTTTAAATTACCATGCAAACATCTCTAAAGACATGAACTTCTTTTAATTAAAACATTAATTCCAACAAACATAGAAATGACTCATAACTTCATGTAAGATCATATGGAAGTCAAAATATTTATTTCAAGTTACCATGCAAACATCATTTACATAAAAAAATTTAGATATTTATTCAAAATCATCCATAGGATCTGGCACACCATCAGAATATACATCTTCAGATGAATGACTGGATGCAGATGAAGATGACCCAAATTTTTATATTTCATCAACTAGAGCCCCATCTGAGTCAACATGCATGCCCACCATTTCAAGTTTCAAAAGTCTTCTAGGTCTACGACTAGGTTCAAAAAACTCCCATTTCAACATTCTTTCTTCTGGTAACAACTTCTTCAAAATATCTATGGTCTTGAAGCGAAGAGTTCCTCTCTTTGTTAAATTGAAGTCATAGACAAGTATGTCAACATCCTCCATTTTTAATAGGTATGTGCAGCGACGATTTATATTTTTACCCTTTATTTTTCTCTTTCAGCGAATTTGTTTATCAACTACCATCTCTGACTTGTACACACCATTGAATGGATGAGTATTTTTGGCAAACCTATGTACCTCAATAATTGTAATATCTTCATTTTATTTAATGAATTTTATTACCTTCGCAACCCAAAATGGATAGCTAAGTGGATTTCCATCTGCTAATACTACTATCATGCAACCCTCCTTAACATCTTGCACAGAAGCCCTATAAAGGTATTCCATGGCTTCACGTTGTGCACGCAATCTTCTAGAACCAATATAGATTTCCCTTTCCTCTTCCTATTGAGAATTAATAATGCCTTGAGATTGTTGTTGTTCAGCAATGTGTCTTTCCTCCTATTCATTTGGCATATTTTGAGGCCAAATAAATGGAGTCTTCAAAAGTGTATATTCATTTCCTAGTATTGAGATGATATCACTTTGATCATTGAAAAAAGACTCCCACCAAACTGAATCAACAACATCAAAGTAGTCATATGTATCTCTAGTACATATTTTTATTTCTTCCAGACATTCAGAATAATTTATCTCTCTCTTATGCCTTTGTGCAGTATCGAATTCAGCAACTGATTGTAATAATATTATCTTTGATGCAAATAATGGATGATCTGGAATGAACTTCAAAAATGCTAAATCGGATGACGGCCCTCATTTTACAACAGTTGAATAATTCTTGCCCCATATAAGTGTTTTGTCATCAATATTTTTTATACGAAATTGATGTTGGAAGCTAATGTCATTAAGTTGTTCAATGTGTTTCTCCTCACCATGCGATCCCAGAATAAACCTTCGTATGTCAATAGTTTCTTCCAACACATGAAAAATAGGATCTGGAATGTATGATTTCTTAATACATTTAATTAATGATGGTAGGATCCCAACATTCTTTCTCCTCAATGTTACTTAAAAACAACTAAACATCTGATAAATATGGGCGTGAGTGTGCCCAACAATAAGGAAACCAACCTTTACCTTTTTAAAAATTCCCAATTGAACAAGCAAGTTTAGATATCCAAAAAGAATTTGATTTTTATTTTCACGACTTGTGTTGTCCAATTGCATATATAAAACTTCAGGGAGAATACCAAACCAATGAGAAAGCACATCATAGATTATAGTTATGGTAAGATTTGCATCATTATTAATATTTGGAGCTGTGAAATAAACCCTTGGCAACATATTCCCATTAAATACCATAAAACCAACCAAATGAAACTGAATAAAATTATATTCTTATAAATTTTTTGGTTTGCGGACAAAATGTGGCAGAAATGTTTTATTTTGGTCCATACCATCAATTATCAAACTCAAATATTTATTTGGATTATCATAACAATTTTTCCTATGTTTATATGGGTTTTGTCTTTCACTTGTTTATTGATTGTGATGCTCTTGAAGTGCTTTGACAATGGAATCTGCGCATAAAAAAAACAAATTTATTAATAAATATATTTTCATAGTTGATAACTATCCAATTTAAAAAAAAAAATGTTATGAATGCATACCTCTTTCTGCCCCTTGAAATTTATCTCTTTTTTATTTAAGAGAAGCACATGTACTACAAATCCCCATCCTTGTCTTCTTAGTGTTGGTTGCTCGAATTGTTTATTGATTAAACAGTTGAGTACCACATTAAATTGTCAACCCGGGAAAGTCCTTTTGTTTCAAAGGTGACCGCGTACTATATGCACTTAATTCTAAAAGCATTGAAGGTTGTAGTACAAATAAATCTACTTCATATCAAACGCTTACTCCGTGTTACAGCAGTCATAAACTATTGTAGAAATGAAGTGAAATTTATTAATGATAACAAATCTGCAGAAAAAACGGCGACACACTTCTCACAGCGCCATTTGATCAAGGGAACATCGTATCAGCAAAAAGGGAATATCAGAAGCAAGCCTAAAAATGTACAGAAATCACACACACACACACTTAACAGGAAAGAAATGGGTGAATCTTGTGAAGAAGGTGGGCCCTGTCCCTCTCACAAGATTTCACTGAACACAGATGCTAAGTTAAAATGCTCAGAACAGTGCTTTATTCATCTGCCAAAAAGTTCAATTACAACAGAGGTTCCCGCTCTCTGCACTACAATACTCCTATTATAACTTTCTAGCTTTCAACTGTAGATGTCTCCTATTTATAGAGGAGACATCTATTACAATAGATTGTCATTATTCATTCAGTTTGATTCTCCTGTACAAAAATAGGAAATTAATTCCTGTTACAACATACTATTATAACAATTCATATCTTTGTCGTCCTTTGCTTAATTGGATCCTTCCGTTGTTGCAAAACTGGTAGTCTTCGTCTATCTCCTCGGGGTCCTTGTGCTATCCTTGGCTATTCCGCTATTGTTGTTGATTTGGTAAATCTCAACTGTTCCTTAAAGCTCATCATGTTGTTCCTGGTGTTCCCGCATCTGCGACTAAATTTGGCTGATCGTGCTATATCATCATCAGCCAAGTATAGTTCTGCCAGCTTCAGACGGTTACTATTTCATCCTTTGCAAATTAAGACTTTTCCTGCTTTAGTCAGTTGTTGTTTCTGGTGTTGCAGCAACTGCACAGTTGTTGTTTCTGGTGTTGCAGCAACTGTGAATTACGATTCTGTGGACTTTGAACAGTTCCAATCAATTGTCAGCGACTTAGGCCAATTTCCAAAGATTAATTGTAAAGATAACATGAATATGTGTTGAATAATTAAACATATAGCAAATGAGGAGAGTTACTTCATACCTTGGAATGATGAGGTCAAAAATGATATCGAGGGTTTCTATTGATGGGCTAAAAACGGTAATATCATAAAAAAATATGAGGTCAATAGTAGACAATATGGAGTCCTAACATCCCCCCAACTGAAAGGGTTGCATGTCCTCATGCAGTGTTTACTCTGAATCTGAGTTGGAGTACTGGGATGAACAGTGTAATTTGCTGATACAGTAGCTAAAGAAGGTTTTATCAGACTTGCTTCTGAATCCCTGGACAATCTATAATTGCTGCCATACTGCTACCTCCTCCTTTTTGGTCAGTTTATAATGAGCCTTATATTGCTGACTAGGTAACCACAAGAGAGGGAAATGAAAATGGTAGCCAATCTACCTCTCAGCACAGTTTTCCATACATTTGACATAATAAGGTATGCGTGAAATTTCTACCTAAAGATTGAGGGGATTGTAAGGATGATATTCCTGTCTCTCTTTGGGACAATGTTCCCAAAATAACTTGTTTGCTTCTATGGCCAGTGCCCCTTTTGTTTTTACATAATGCTAAAAGTCCTGCAAGACCGCTGCCTGTAGCTTCTTCATATGATCAGCCAACTCTGGATTACCTATATATTTCCGATGTTGTCCAATGAAGGTAGTTGCATTCTGTGGTTCATTTCGAATCCAAAGGAGGCAGTTGTGTTCATTATGCTCTGCTGACATATAGGCATTTTTCCAAGTTAATTGATTAGCTAGAAAAGAGATGAAGGTTCTTATTTGGATATCACCAACAATAGGGAGTATATTCATCGCTCTATCTTCAGGCATGGCCTCATTATGAAGATAGAGTTCGCAGGGAAAGTTTTGATCATTATGTGGTGCTTCTTTGAATGTTTCAATAAATTGATCAAGTGTATCAACTTGGTATGGTCTTCCATCTCTAATTGCTTTTATTTGCAAGAACGCCAACTGTTCTCTCAAGAATAATGCATAGTTGAAAGAGGGTTTCCTTGTAGCTAGTACCCACTGAACCAGATTGGAAGCACGGGACAACCTAGCTTTTACCTCCTTATTTTCTTTATGTTGAGCTCTAGACTATTCCAGTGCATCCCAATTTCTATATGCATAGCTGAACCAGGTTGACTTTTGTTGTTGGAATGCCTTCCCTTGTGAAAGCTCGTACTCTGTTCTCCATGTGTCCTTTAGTTGTTGAAAACTAGAGGTCTCTGTGTGAGCATCACTGACACAGGGGGGTTCAGTCTGTGCATAAGCGTCACTGACACAGGGGGGTTCAGTCTGTGCATAAATGTCACTAACACAGGGGAGTTCAGTCTGTGCATAAGCGTTAGAAAAGGATCTCTGTTCTGTAGTAGTTTGGGTGTCCCGCGGTGGTTCTATATCTTCCTCCACAACTCTTGAAAAACCTGCTGGTTCTTGTGTGACAACAGGCTGCTCTGTTTCTTCTTTTACAATTCTTAGAAAGCCTGCTGGTTCTTGTGTAATGGCAGCTTGTTCTATTTCTGCTCCTGCAACTCCTGTTGGTTCTTCTGCGACAACAGGTTGCTCTATTTCTCCTGCTGGTTCTTGTGTAACAGTAGGTTGTCCTGTTTCTGCTCCTACAACTCCTGCTGGTTCTTGTGTGACAACAGGTTGTTACGTTTCTTCCGTTGCCATTCTTGCTGGTTCTTATGTAACAGCAGGTTGTTTTGTTTTAATAATAGCAGCGGGTTGTTCTGTTCTGACTACCACAACAGGTTGCTCTATTTTGATTCCAGTGGCAGAGGGTTGTGGATTAGCTTCGGTCATTGGAACCTGGACTACCTTATATGCTGCTTGAGTGTACAGTTCACCACACTCACTGCGCATATACTCATTGTATTGACTCTTTTCTATTACAGATGCTACCCATGCTAAGAAGTGGAGATTATATTCATTCTGATAGGCTTCCTTAACCATTATTATCTCCTGCTGATAATCCTTATTTTGAGATTTTAAAAACTCAATTTCTTCCTGCAGGGAGGCTATGGTAGGCGGAGCTTGTGTATCTGTAGGCTCTAACGGAGGAAGGGATTGTTGTTTCGCATCCATTTGGTCATTGGCATCCCCAACAGGTGGTTCTTTTGTGTCACTTGTTGGGTCAGTGGCTGGTTCTTGTGTAACAGCCACTTGCCCAATATCACCTTGGGTGACTTCTTTAGATTTTTCGGCAACTGGTTCTTACGTAGAAGCTGCCTCAGAGAATGATGTCACAAAACTGTCAACGCTCTGCATCTCAGCCCCAGAGGGTGAGGAAAGGGATTACTCCGGGATGATTCGAATGCGGGGTGTTAGGGTGATGGGTGGAGAGCTGAAGATCACAGGGCTGGTGGGTTTAACTGCTGCAGTCGACCATTTTCGCTGCCTCTTTAAGGAGGGAGGAAAATCAGTAATTTTTCTTTTTCGGTCACTTTCCTTCAGACTGGGGGGACTATCAGGAATAACAGCTGCTTTGATCAATGCCCTGGTTCTTCTCCTTTTTGGTGGAGTTTCAGTTTTCTGCTGCTTTTTCCTTTTAAGAAAACTGGTGGGGGTGTTATCGTTAGAGTCATCAGTGGAAATATGAAGCATGGGGGTAGATGGTTTAGCTTCATTGGGAGATGGGTTCCTCTGCAGGGGTGTTTCTGCTGCTAATTGCTGGGGAATTCCCTGGGGTATTTCCTCTGGTTGTTGGGGAATTTCCTGGGGTATTTTCTCTGGAATTTCCTTGGGTATTTGCTCTAGTTGTTGGGGAATTTCCTCTTCTTGCTGAGGATTTTCTTCTATTTGTTGGGGAGGATTAATGACAGGGGGTGGATGATTTAGAGCAAAGCCTCTATTTATTAGGAGTTGGGCTAACCGGTGGTGTTTCAGGGAAAGGGCTGGATGCTTCGCTTTTTCAGTATAATGTGACATATTTTTCAGACAACCCAATAGATAATAATGCATATTTATCAATTGACGATGCCTCAAATGATTTAAAAAACGAAGTCGTGTTGGTAAATTACCTAGTAGCGACCTTCGCAAGTTAAATACTGCTTGACAAACTCCGCGACCTTTGGCCATGGTGGAGGTAATGACTGAAGTGCGACCCCTTTGCCTTTGGCTTCTACGTGCTCGCCTGGTAGGAAGAAGCCTTGCTACGCATTCAAAATCACATGTTTCCTGCTAAACCAGCGTGTACCGTTGGTTGGTAAGCCGGAAACTTGGGCTACGTCTTCCTCTGTTACCAGAATATATACTCCCTGGACTGTAGAAAAACCTTCTCTTAAGTTGCATGCGAACTCCAACACCTGCTGTGTGTTGAAATCCGGGAGTCTTCTAAAGTAGTCTACCCATCCTGCTTGTAGGAAAATTTTGTAAACCTCGAGGTAGGGTTCCAGAAGCGCTGTTGTGCCAGGTTCATATGTGATCAGATTTCCCCCCATAGCTGCTGATCTGGCGAAAATACACAATGCAGAGCCTAGTTACCGAGTTTGAGACAGAGCAAACCGTTACAAATGAGGATATGCCACAGCGAGGTGAGTTTTAGATATTACCGCGAGGAGTAAGGGTGGTGGCGATTGACGTGTTATGGAATAATTACGATATTTTGGTAATCCCCCAAACCTACGGTTGAATGATCTGATTGGCAGTATAATGATTTCGGCATTCGTATCACATCTCCACATTAACTATAATTTAATATTCACACTTAAACATGCGTACCTTTACTTTTACCTTTAGTCGCACGCAAAAACTCTTATCTTGTCTTTTGCTAGCTTAATCATAATTTAGACGAGTTTTCAATCGTGAAAACACAAGCGATCTGACAGGAAGTAGTAGTGACGAAGTGTAATTATTAGAGTGCATGGCTGGTCCTTTTAATGAAGCACCGTATGTTCTATCAGAATGATAATTCATTAAGTGCTAGAGCTGGTATTGCAGTATTGAAAAGTGATGTTGTCGGAACATAAGCCCGTGCCGCAGCTGCGGGAAGTGGTGTTGCGGCAACGGAGAAATGATGTCGTATTGACGGAAAGTGGTGTTGTAGCAACGGGGAAATGGTATCATATTGTCGGAAAGTGGTGTTGCAGCAACGGGGAAATGGTGTCATATTGACGGAAAGTGGTGTTGCGGCAACGGAGAAATGATATTATATTAACAGGAAATGGTGTTGCAGCAACGGGAAATGGTGTTGCAGCAACAAGAAATGATGTAAAACTTAATTTATGGTCTGAAAAACGTTCCCAAGCTGTAAAGTGATTCTTTTAGAATTTTTATTCTCAGACATCCTCTGAAAGTAAGATCTGCAAAACAATTAATTGTAACATGGCAACCCTTTGCAGGGATTATTAGTTAAGAAATCTAATCTAAAAATAAATAAATGAACAGGAATTTAAGTGCCTTGAGGGGTAGCAGGTTCCCCCAAAAAAACATAATGTAATTCTGCCATGCAGGTAGCTTTCAAATCCTCTTCAGAAACAGGCCGCTGATATGGACGGATTCGGTACCCATTCACTAATAACGGTGTTCTATTATCATCAATCATTAAGAGTCTGACTGTTCCGTTTGGAGAAACAACATCTATTTCATAAGGTCCTAGCCACCTTGTTCTTAATTTACCTTGGAAATTCTCGAAACGGGAGTCATACAGTAAAGCCCAGTTACCTTTCTGGAACTGCTTCTGCTTAATAGTTTTGTCATGCCATATGGTTCTTTGTTGCTGAATCATGGTTGTTTGATGGATGGCATCCAATCTTTTCTCGTCTAGCTCCTAGAGCTGCTGCAACCTGGCTGTCTGTGCATCAATCAAATCAAGGTTAATAGCTAAAGTAGTTCTTAAAGTTTTGATTTCAAACTCCAAAGGGAAAACAACATTTTTACCAAAAACTAACTCATAGGGTGAAAAGCCCGTGGTATTCCTCCAAGTGGTTCTATAAGCCCATAGTGCTTCAGGAAACTTTTGAAACCAGTCCCTCCTATTTTCCTTTATTGTTTTTGTCAGAATAGCTTCTATGAATTTGTTGGTGCTTTCCACCTGCCCATTTGACTGGGGGTGATAAGGTGTGGTCATTTTATGCTTACTATGGTATTTCTGCAATGTGTCTTTGAAGCCATGAGAGCTAAAAGGAGGTCCTCCATCAGTGACTAGTTCCCTAGGCAGTCTAAACCTAACGAAGATTTCTTCAAATAAAAATGTTAATACTGATTCTTCATTAGCTTTGATGAGTGCCTTAACCTCTACCCACTTAGTCATGTAATCCGTGCATACTAGTATGTACACTCTTTGGTTGGATGGAGGATTAATGGGACCTATAAAATCTAGTGCCCATCTTTCAAATGGTTCAAGAATTACCTGGGGATTGAGTGGCATTTCATCCCTGTGATTAGGCTGGCCCATTCTTTGACAACTATCGCAGGCCCTGACATATTTCTTTGCATCTTTGAAGATTGAGGGCCAGTAGTATCCCATCCTGAGAACCTTGTGTGTTTTTCTTTTGTCTGCGAAATGTCCTCCACAAGGGCCATCGTGGCAAGCTTTCAGTACATCATAAATTTGATCTTCACCAATGCATCTCCGTATCTCCTGATCGAGTCCTGTGTGAAATAGACAACCACTTATCCAGCTATACCTAGCGCTCTGCTGAATAATTTTCCTTTTTCCTCTATGCGATAGGTGTGATGGTAATTTTCCTGCAACTAAGTAGTTAGCAATGTCTGCATACCAAGGTGAGTGAGCAGATACTAGAAATAAATACTCATTGGGAAAAGAATCATCTACTGGAATATTTTCATTAGTTTTTAACTGAGAAAGGAAATCAGCAACTACATTTTCTTTTCCTGATCGATCTACAATTGTGATATCAAATTCTTGTAATAACAGTAACCATCTAGTGACTCGAGCATTTGTAACTGATTTGTTCATTAAGTATTTAATGGCCGAGTGGTCAATATGCACAAAAGTAGTATAACCAGTAATGTAATGCCAAAATTTATTGATAGCATAAATAACTGCTAGGAATTCTTTCTCAGTAACTGTATAATTAAGTTCTGCGGGGGTCATGTTTTTACTAATAAAATAAATGGCATAGGGAATATTTTTTTCTTCCTGTCTTAGGAAAGCTCCAATGGCAGTGTCTGAGGCATCAAAGGATATATGAAAGGGGAGTGCCCAATCAGGTCCTCTCAAAATGGGAGCTGTAGACAACTGATGTTTAAGTTCATCAAATGCTTTTTCACAATCATCAGCCCACTTAAATTCAACATTTTTTCATTAGTAACACAAATAGAGGAGAAGATATCTTAGAAAAGTTCTTGATAAATCTTCTATAATACCCGACATGTCCTAAGAAACTTCTCACATCAGTTTGGGTTTTGGGGATAGGGAGGGTCAAAATTACCTGTATTTTAGCTGGATCAACTTGAATTCCTAAAAATGAAACGAAGTGACCCAATACAATACCTTCATTCATCATCATATGGCATTTTTCAATACTTAAGGCAAGATGTGCTTCTATACATCACTTAAGTACTTTTTCAAGGTTCTGTAGGGCATCCTCAAAGGTTGTGCCATAAGGAGTAAAGTCGTCCATGAATATTTCTAAGGAATCATTTATCATATCAGAAACTATCCCTATCACCGCTCTTTGAAATGTTGTTGGGGCATTACATAGCCCAAATGGAAGAACCCTATAAGCAAAGGTCCCCCAAGGGCTATTAAAAGTGGTTTTGTCCTGATCCTGGGGTGCAATCTTTATCTGATTATATCCACTAAATCCATCCAAAAAGGAAAATAATTTCTTACCTGCCAAGTTATATAATACCCGATCAATGAATGGTAAAGGGAAATGGTCTTTCTAGGTGGCCTTATTTAGGGCTCTATAGTCCACACATACTCGCCATTTCCCATTTTTCTTGGGTACAATTACTAGTGGAGAAACCCATTCACTATTAGGTATGGGGTATATAAATCATGCATTCGACAATTTTAGAAGTTCTTCTTTTATTATTTCATTTAAATTGGGATTCTTTCGTCGTTGGGGTTGACAAACTGGGCGGGATCCTTCTTTAATATAAATGCAGTGAGTGCATAGTTCAGGAGAAATCCCCTTCATGTCTATATAATCCCATGCGAATGCCTCTTTATTTTCTCGGAGTAGCTTCATTAACTGTTGTTTTTTTATCATCTGTTAGATTAGGATTTATATTTAACGTTTTACCTGGCTCGATTTCTATTGTTATACTTTTTGAGGGGCTGCCAGCTAATGTCTGAGGTAGATTTTCAGTTTCAAGGTTGTGCTGGGATTCAGATTCCAAGATTGCAGTGAAGTGATTGTGTATTTCTGGACTGACCGAAGAAGGTTCAGAAATAAAGTTGCTGATTAATTCATCTTCGGTTGATTCTTTGGAAGTTAAAGCTTGTCCGACAGTTAAACCAGGTTGGGTTTCCTCATCCTCATAATCTAACCATACTGAATTGTCGTTATTAATCATGGGTATGGCATGAGGGTAAAGAGACAGCTGTTTGTTTTCCTGCCCATTAGATATTGTCATTGATCCAGACCTACAGCTAATGAAAGCATCTGCTGTAGCCAGCCAAGGTCTTCCTAGAATCAGTGGATGACCCCCCAACTTTGTTTTAGTTTGTAACACCACAAAGTCGGCTGGGTAATTCCAAGATTCTATGGAAATTACCAGGTCTTCAATGACTCCTTCGGGTTTAATTGTAGAGAAGTCAACCAGCTCTAGGATGGTTGGAGTTTCCCTAATTAAATGTTTCAACTGCAGTAATTGTGCTGTTTCGAGTGTCATAATGTTTATTGCAGCACCTAGATCTACTAGAACTTTAGAGACAAAGGTTTTACCGACCTAAACTGTGACTGTAGGGTGACCAGGGTCACCATATTTCACAGGGGGGTCTTTTTCTGTCATCAAAGCAGTCAGTTCTCCCATCACATGAACTGTGAGGGGTTCCTTGGGTTTTCTTCCAGGCTTTTTAATACAGATATCCCTAACAGTTCTAGCATAAATAGGAACATCTCTTAATGCTTGCAATAACAAAATTTTGACATATAAATTCTGCAGTTCTCCTAAAAGGTTAAAAGAAGGTGGCTCAAATGTTTTAGTAAGAGCCAGTCTTTTAGGAAAGGGTGGCTCTGCTATTTGGGCAATCTTGTTAGAAGATGATTCAACTCTTTCAGCATTGTTGTTAGATGACTTTTCCTTTCTAGTTTCCTCTTTTTTAGAGTCAGTAATGTCATCAATGATGGGTTCAACTATCCTCCCAGAGCGTAAATAGATGTCATTACATTGCATAGGGGAGACAGGTTGACTTTGAATATCAATTACCTGGAGGGCTTTATTATTGTTTGGGTTGGGGTTAGGTTGCACAGGAAGTTGGGGTCTGATTGACTCGTTATTCTGCGGAGCATTAGATGGTAAGGAAAGAGATTGCTGGTGTTGAGGAAATGGAATCTGTTGGGCTGTCCAGTTTGGATTCCATTGATTGAAATAAGGTTGCTGAAGAGTCCAAGGATTCCACATAGTAGGGTCGGTAAAAGGAGGATTTGGTTGCTGCATAGGTGGAAATTGCATTGGATTAAAGGGAGGGTACTGCATTTGATTCATGGGTGGGTAATTTGTTTGAAAAGGAGAATGATTATTCCAACGACTAAATGATGTGTTAGAACTCATACCTTGTCTTTGTGGCCATTGCCTCCTCTGTGTCATCAGGTACACTGCTTCAGCTTCTTCTTCAGTTGATTGCAATGCTTCCTTTATTCCTAGCAAAGAAGGGCATTGCTGAGTCTCATGATCCTTTTGACAAATGGTACAAATTGGTACCTTATCCAATGGGCATTCCCTCAATGGGTGCTTTCCTCTGCATTTGGAGCAAAAAATAGCCAAAGTAGCTTCTGCTTCTACCTGTTTCTTTTTAACCTGCAGAGCATCAATTTGTGAAGCAAAAGAGCTTAACACTTCAGTTTTAAATTCTTCAAGAAGATTACCTATTTCGGCTTGTGTTGCTCCTCCACTTGCTGATTTCTGGACTCTTGAGTACATCCTGTCCCTGCTTTTAGATCTGCTTGCTGCTCCTCTGGAACACCTCATACATAGGTTGATAATCTCATCAAATGGTTCTTTGGAAATATCCCCTTTTCCAAGCATGTTTAGCAGATCCAGGCAGTCATCTCGTACTCCTTTTAGCAGTATTATCTTCAGAATATCCTTACTCATAGTTGGATGATCTGATCACTGCATATTATACTGCAGTCTCTCTACAAAGTCCTCCAGATTCTCGTCCTCTTTCTGAACCATTTTAAACAATTCTTCCTTTCTTTCTCTTATTCGGCAGTAATCCTGATATTTAGTCAGAAAACTTTCTTTCATCTGATCCCATGTAGTGATTACCTGAGCCCCTAGGCTCATAAACCATCTTAACGTGTTCCCTTTCAGTGTTGTTGGAAACAGTTTTAACTTTTGAGCAAGAGTTACATAATCATAACTCCTACACAGTATATCAAACTCAAAGAGGAACTCATCAGGATCTTTAGAGGATAACCCATGAAAATTAGGCAATGTTGCAGGTGGAATATTCTTCATAGGGATTGCTCCCCTTGGAAGATCCCCAATAGGAAATTCCAGAGTGGAGAGTGAATTTTCCCCCATTCCTTCTGCTCTGTTATCCTCCATTGTTCTTTTCCCCGAATCGCTTGCTCTGTCTTCAATATCTTCTGTTTCTTCAGGTTCTTCTACTGGTTCCTCAATGCGCTCTGGTGTTTCCAGCTTCCTTTCAGGTCCTAGTACTTCCTCCGTCTGATGATCTGTTTGGGAGGAATACTGGATCTGAGGTCTTCGGGAACTCGTTCTCTGGGATGTCTCGGCCTTTGAAATGATCTCGTCAATGAAATTTTTTCTTCCTCCTCCTGTGCCCTTACCGCCTGTGAAGTTAGCCTTCTTGCGTCCTCTCATGCACCTGTTATTCTAAAGGAAAATCATTAATTCCTTTAAAAAAATTTAGTCGCCTTCCCTGACAACGGCGCCAAAATGTTGGCTGCTCGAATTGTTTATTGATTAAACAGTCGAGTACCACATTAAATTATCAACCCGGGAAAGTCCTTTTGTTTCAAAGGTGACCGCGTACTATATGCACTTAATTCTAAAAGCATTAAAGGCTGTAGTACAAACATATCTACTTCCTATCAAACTCTTACTCTGTGTTACAGCAGTCATAAACTATTGCAGAAATGAAGTGAAATTTATTAATGATAACAAATCTGTAGAAAAAAATGATGGTCGTTTGTAACAGAGGACCAGGACGATGTCCCCAGAATAAGGATGCTCAGCACCTGCCTCTGTGACCAGTCGCCAATACACACTGGAAAATCCTAATCACCAGTGACACACTTCTCACAGCGCCAATCGATCAAGGGAACAACGTATCAGGAAAAAGGGAATATTAGAAGCAAGGCTAAAAATGTACAGAAATCACACACACACACACTTAATAGGAAAGAAATGGGTGAATCTTGTGAAGAAGGTGGGCCCTGTCCCTCTCACAAGATTCCCCTGAATACAGATGCTAAGTTAAAATGCTCAGAACAGTGCTTTATTCATCTACCAAAAAGTTCAATTACAACAGAGGTTCCCGCTCTCTGCACTACAATACTCCTGTTATAACTTTCTAGCTTTCAACTATAGATGTCTCCTCTTTATAGAGGAGACATCTATTACAATAGATTGTCATTATTCATTCAGTTTGATTCTTCTGTACAAAAATAGGAAATTAATTCTTGTTACAGCATACTGTTACAACAATGTATATCTTTGTCTTCCTTTGTTTAATTGGATCCTTCCACTGTTGCAAAACTGGTAGTCTTCGTCTATCTCCTCGGGGTCCTTGTGCTATCCTTGGCTATTCTGTTGTTGTTGTTGATTTGGTAAATCTCAATTGTTCCTTAAAGCTCTTCATGTTGTTCCTGGTGTTCCCGCATCTGCCACTAAATTTGGCTGATCGTGCTATATCATCATCGGCCAAGTATAGTTCTGCCAGCTTCAGACGGTTACTGTTTCATCCTTTGAAAATTAAGACTTTTCCTGCTTTAGTCAGTTGTTGTTTCTGATGTTGCAGCAACTGCACAGTTGTTGTTTCTGGTGTTGCAGCAACTGTGAATTACGATTATGTGGACTTTGAACAATTCCAATCAATTGTCGGCGACTTAGCCAATTTCCAAAGATTAATTGTAAATATAACATGAATATGTGTTGACTAATTAAACATATAGCAAATGAGGAGAGTTACTTCATACCTTTGAATGATGAGGTCAAAAAAGATATCAAGGGTTTCTATTTATGGGCTAAAAATGGTAATATCATAACAAAATATGAGGTCAACAGTAGACAATATGGAGTCCTAACACTTAGGAATACGAACATTGTTGAATTTGTTCTTCCATATCCTTGTAAAATATGAATATGTAATAAAATTACCATCTGCTTCAACACCTTCTGCATATTCTCTGTATAAGTTGTAGATTTCTCGTCTTGAGAAATTATCTGGAATATGTATTGTGTCTTTATTTGGAATACACTCTCCATGCTTTGCAAAGAAGTCTTTCATCCATGACATTACAATAATTGTTGATGGTCCAACCTGTAGAAATTCCCACCTGTATATCACCTAATAATGCAATAGACTAAATCAAAATACTTGATCTACTTCTACAACCAATTTAGCGGAAGCTTAATCGAACATGAGCAACATTAATAAGAACTCATATAACTAATATGGATAATTAAATCACACATAACACAGAAGATATAACCAGGGGAAAGCCTCAGCCTAAAACCCCAACTCTGTATTATCACACAAGTGGAAATATAGCTACTATTACAAAAATAATCAGCTAAAAAGTTGTCATGCTCTCTCTGCAATACCTCTGCTGCTCATAGACAGTCAAAGGCCTCTCTCAAACCTCCTGATCTGCCCTCCAAGCCTCCTATTTCTTTGTGGAATTTTGATTGAGGTTCAATGCAACCACTTGTGTGAATTGGCCTTTTCACGCACTCACTAACCTCTGATCCAACTACGCAGTCCTGAAGGAGGTAAATCCTCATCCATGGATGAGTTTCCTTTATAGGAAAATTTTCATCCGACTGATAGTACATTGTCCCTTCTTTGATCTCAACTGGGTCTCTGTCTGAACTGACATGCATGAGTTATTCATGAGAGAATATTCAGTTATCTGAAGTGCAACAGATATATGCAAACATGCATTAACTAACTGAACTCACATTAATTTAAACAAACAGTTTAAATCAGTCTAACTGGACTTGACTCGGTTATCTGAGCCAACTAATTACAACTCAAATTAGAACTCATCCTTATCTCTTTAACTGATGGATAAATTCCTCAATTAATAGAGAAACTGTTGCATGTCCTCACATAGACTTCATGTTTGATTTTCCTTAACTAATTAACTCAAGATGAATTAATTAATTAATTTACAAACTGTTGTTAATATCAAATTCGAATTTTACTTCCTATTTTTAGTCCAGGGATTGACTAAAATAGGAATACATCCTGAACTGCTAATAATACCAATTCTATTTTTAGCACTTCCATTTTTCATTCCTTGTTGCCCAATCCAGCACTGGTACCCAAACTGTTGTTTATGGCAGTGCTATTTTTAGCACTTCTATTTTTAGCATTTATTGTTGTTGTTTTCAACACTCCCTCTCAACAAGAAAGGCATTCAACTCGAACCCGATCTTGTACCTCCGGAATGTTCTACATGCAACACTTCTACCAAGTGTGGTCCCTCCAACAACTCTAGAAACAAAAAAAACTCCCAAATGACCTCTCTGTTGGGCTAGAAACATACTCTAATGCTGAAGCTATACCTGCTACTGACAAGTGCTCCCTCTCTAACCTCTGAGCTGTTGCAACACTCCATGCATCTCGCACTGTTGCACACCTCTTTGTGCCATCCTGCACTGGTGCAACACTCCTATATCTCTCGCATTGTTGCAGCTTGCTAACTCTACTTTGTCTTGGGAATCTTGCACTATAGCTCTCTCCGCTGCTCCATCTGCATCTGTCTCTACCCAATCAGCCAATCTTGCTACTCCTCATTGGGGCTCTCGTAGCAAGGTCTAATCAAAGATGTTGGGTACCTCAACGATCCTGCCCCTATTCCAACCTTGTTGGGATTGTCACTCCACATCGCCCCACCTCCGAACTAGAGGTATGTATGCATGTTATCCCTTTGCCCACCTAGCTTAACAATTTCCCCTACTAGAGGTCTCTACATCAACAGATGCCTCCACTTGGTCTCCTCTCAACATCTCCAATTGTGGCTCCTCCACAATTGTTTGAGACTTCTTCTGTGGCTGCATGTTGAGAGGTAATTTACTCTTCCTCTCAACCACCAAGTCTCTAACCTTTTCCTTGCTCCTCAAGGCTTTGCATGCATCTTGTACCTCAAGTGCATATAGGTTGTTGGCTAGCACACCAATCTGTTTCATCTATCCCGCCATCATGAAATTTTCAAGAAAAAAAGTTGATTTTAAATCAGCGGTATCTCCCTCATATGAACTCTGATTCAGACAAATTTTTCTTGAATTTGGGTTTTTTTCCACAAGGAATACAGATCTAATATTTGTTTCTAAAAATTTTGCACAAAAGATTTCGTATCTTCTCTAAAAACTCGTAGCCCAAAACTCAAAATTTCGAAATCTCCTCTAGTATATTGTTCACCACTTTGATCACCTTTGCTTCGATACCATGTAGAAATTCCAACCTGTAGATCACCTGATAATGCAATAGACTAAAGAAAAATACTTGATCTTTTCTACAACGAATTTAGCAGAATCTTAATCGAACATGAGCAACATCAATAAGAACACATATAAATGATATTGAGAATTCAATCACACATAACACAAAAGATATAATCAAGGGAAAGCCTCAGCCTAAAACCCCAACTTTGTATTATCATACAAGTGTAAATATAGCCAGTATTACAAAAAGAATAAGCTCAAAAGCTATCATGCTCTCTCTGCAATACCTTTGCTGCTCATAGACAGTCAAAGGCCTCTCTCAAACCTCCTGATCTACCCTCCAAGCCTCCTATTTCTTTGCGCTATTTTGATTGGGGTCCAATGCAGCCACTTGTGTGAATTGGCCTCTTCACACACTCACTAACCTCTGATCCAACTACGCAGTCCTGAAGGAGATAATTCCTCATCCATGGATCAGCTTCCTTTATAGGAAAATTTTCATCCAAATGATAGTACACTGTCCCTTCTTTGATCTTAACTGGGTCTCTGTCTGAACTGACATGCATGAGTTATTCATGAGATAATATTCAATTATCTGAAGTACAATAGTTATATGCAAGCATGCATTAACTAACTGAAGTCACATTAATTTAATAATTTGATTTCAATTTCTTCACTATCAATTGATAAATTTTTGTGTCATGTGAGGGATGTGCTACATCAATGAGATAAAACTTATAACGATATATTGTAAGAGCTTGTGAATGATAAAACCTAGAATTTAATGATGCCTGTGAACATGGTCTCATAACTGCATGTAGAATCCCTGACATGGTCCCCCTCTCTCATTTAATGTTCGTGGATGACCTGTTGGAAATTGGGAAGTTTGATCCTACATAATGGCAGATGATTTACAATATCCTTATTGATTTTGGATCTGCCTTGGGCCTCTACATTAACCAATCAAAGTTCATTAGGATTTCAAGTGAGCCTGATCCAGACTAGACTATGGAGATTTTCAACATTGTTGGGGGTAAAAGTCACTCATTTGGACGAAGGATTCAAGTACCTGGGTTTCTTCTTGAAGTCGAATGGCTACAAAAACAAGAACTGGTATTGGACTATACACAAAATTAGAAGGTGCTCATACAGTGGTCACATTCATGGATTCCATTGGGAGGGCATCTAATTCTAATCAAATATGTTCTCCACAGTATCCCTATTTACTCGATGCAAATATACAGACTCCCAAAAGGAGTTGTATGTAAAATCAACTCTATTATTTTAGTTCTCTTCTGGGCTGGCACACAATTAGGTCACAAATTTCATCTTTACAGTTTCAAGATGCTAAACCTTCCTTTTAGTCAAGTTGGTTAGGACCTTAAAGACACTACCTCTTTCAACTTGGCGTTAATTTTAAAAAATATTTGGAGATCAGTTATTAGTGATGGCCTATTGAATCGAATCATCAAGGAAAAATATCTCCAGAACACGGAACTCATTGGTTGGCTTCATGTTGGTGCTCCGGACCCTCATAATATCTCATTATCATGATGCAGTCTCTTTCACACTAAGCATTGGTTTGTCCGGAGTCTCACATGGGATGTTGGCATAGGATTTTCTCCAGAGATTGGTGTGGACTCCCTCTAAGGCATGACAGGTCTCTATTTATTATCCCCTTATCTTATTACTTTTTTGCTCAATCATAATATTTTTTTGATTAAAGATATTGCAAATTCTTATCTTCCCTCTTTTTCATTCACTCATTTGAGAGACTCTTCAAAGCCTTATATTCCAAAGCCCGTGATTCCATAATGGAAATTATATATTACTAATCTTAAGCTCTCTTGGATTGTCCTTTCAATAAAAGAAGACAAATTTATTTGGTTTGGTGGCTCACAATAGGGAAAGGTAATTGTTCATGAGGCACATCGGATAATCACCCAACCCACCAGATAGTTTTTGTTTTTCACCTGGCTAGCTAGGTCCTAGAAATGGAATTTTCCTCTCAAACTCAAGTTTTTTTCTTGGTTGGTGGTTCACAACCAAATTCTAACTTAGGAAATCCTAACCAAGACGGGCTATCAGGGCCCGAGAAGATGCAATCTTTGCTTATCTATCGGAAAGGACATCAACCACCTCTTTCTCCATTGTCCCTTTGTCTCTTCAGTATGGATTTGTGTGCTACAATTAATTAACTCCCTTGCAGATTTCAATCGCTCAGACATTGTCTCTTGTCTTGATATGTGGACAGTGCATCATCAAATCATAGAACACTGGATTTCTTTATCATCTGGGGAATTCGGCAGTCTAGAAATGCTCTCATCTTTGAGAAAGTGATGCCTGATATATGGAGGAATAATTGTAGAATCATTTCTTTTTATCTTGAGTACTCTTCCTTTTTTCCCTCAATATTTAAAAGCCCTCCTCCTCCTCGCAATATTTGGTCTACTCTTCCTATCCGATCTTTTGATGGGGCTTCCTTTTTTGGCCTATGTGGTTTTGGTATGGTCCTTTAAGGTTTGTGAGCTTCTACATATTTCACTGGCACTATGGCAATGGCTCCAACAGTCGTACTGAATTACTCGCACACTGGGGAGTCCCGCACTGTGCTATTTTGCTCAGACTCAATGGTTTTACAGTTTTTGGAGACTCCAAATCTGTCAACGACTAGGAAAGGAAAGAGGTGCCCGAAACTCTCCAAATATCGACTCCTAGAAAATTAGAACTTAGTCCTTGATCAAAGAGTTTCTCTTTATCTCCATTTCCCACAATCTGTCGGATCCAAAATTGTGAAGTTGATCGTCTCTCCAAGGAAGGTTGTTATTTAGAGCCTGATATGATAAACTTCTAGATTTTTTACTCTAGCATTATGCAGAGGACGTGTCATATAATGATCTAAATGAATCACATTATTCATGATTTCTAGAACTCTGTTTCAATTTGAATATTTTCCTCTATTTTTCTAAAGCTATTTGATTCTTCCATGTATTATAGACAGTCCACAATAACACACTATTTCTTCTTCCTATGATGGATAATATTGCAGTTTCATAGAGAACGATTTAGGTATTAACATATAAGTTTTAATATCCGACGACAGGGATAATTCCTATTCTCTAGAATACGTACTTTCTCTAAAAAATCAATTGAAAGAATTTTATTTTATTTTGAAAAGAAAAAAATATTGTAAGAGCTCAACCATGTGGTCGTGTGTGAAAGGAAAGAGCTACCATTGACGTGGGCCTTTCTAGTTGAGGTGGTGCGTAGTCATCTATGGCTCCTAAAACTTTACACTCACTAATCACATCTTGTAATGGTGAAAAATGCTATGCCTAAGTATTAGATTGTTTTAGGAATTACAATTATGGGATGGCTGGGAAAAGTAATGGGTTTGACGGGGTGAAAAGCCTAGAGAAGTTGGGGAAACACCTCACCATCTCATCCAAGATAATTGCGTGGTTCTGGATGAACAACAACAAGTGCCACTTCGCCATAATGTTAGGGCAAGGCTTCAATGGCAAAATCAAAGCCATCAAAAACAGGGAAAGCAATGGAAAAAACAATGGGTAAGTGAATAGCAGAGTGAACTACTTCAAGAAAATATGTAGCCAATTGGATGTTAATATCGGAGCCAGCCTCTCCTTCTAAATCTCTCTTCTTGTCACAACTACCAAATATATGAATAAGATGTCAAGCATCATTAATGTCCAAGACCCACAATGTAATGCAACAGTGACTTACAACACATTGCAATGGTGGCTTCCGATGGCTTCTAGTGGCTTGTGTTCAACTAACAATAATGGTGGCTCTGCAGATAGTGGTTGCAAACTTGTAGCTCCTTATACATTTTCACTCTAAAATGTGATGGAAAGCAAGAGGAGGAAACAAAAAATTACCACACAAAAAACAAACTAGTTGTTGCTCTTCTATTGATCACACAAAACTTGATTTGATTACAATGAACCCAATATGGTGTATTTATACTTTTTTAGCTCACGACTCAACTGAAGCTAACTTCAACATGCAAACACTTGCTAAATTTAACCTTTCCAAATATAGAATAAACTTGAACTAACTCACACTAACTCTAATTAACTCTCACTCTTAATATAGATTTCATTGCATGAGAGAGTAGTTATTGTTTCACACACTCCCCCTTAATTATGACCGTATGACTCAACATAATTCAAACATGAGTCAACATGACTCAACTATGTCTGCTAGGCTTACAATAGAAATTGGTTCAATCATCACTCAAGCATGCCCACTGGTCTAAGTCTCAACCAAGCTTACAATGACTTACGACTTTTACAATTTTGCATTTTCTTTTCATTTCTTCCAAATTCTATATCCTCGAAACTACTTCATTTTCTGATGTGCTTTATTGTTGTAAGCTCCATATTTATTCACTTGTTGTTGCTGCAATTTTTCTTTGACTTATCTTATATTCATTCTGAAAAGAAATTTGATCCTGTCTTCTACAACTTCCTCTTTAGCAATTCTTCCACTCATGGATTGCTTCCACAACTGTTCAACTTTAAACTGTCTTATTTCCTCTGCTTCTTATGCTTCATATTCCTAACTTTCTTTCTACCATATTTCTTGATAGCATATTCTTATCTCTTCTTGACTCCATTACTGAAAAATTGTTTCAATGCTTTCATCTTTCTCTTAAAAAAATCCATCTCTTTCTCTTCACTTTCATCATCAGGTAACATTGTGTTTTGCCTATAGTCTGCACATTAAAGACCATCATTAGGCCTACATGTAAAATTATAATCATTGTCCTTTTTCTCATTTACCATTTCATTGAATTATTTTATTCCAACTGTTGCTTTAAGAGTATCATCAATTTGTACAATTGAATTTTCAATCTATTCTTCAATGAGCTTTAAATCTAGGTCAAACATATTAACAACTTTGTTTTCAACTTCGGCTTCCATGCTATTTTGAACACCAACATATTAAAAAACAATGTTAAAAACATATTCATTATGCTCTACATTGATAGATTCCTTCTATTCCTCTTCCTTTTTTTCTTTCTCTTCCACTCATTTACAAACCTCTACTGCTGCAAATAGGTTGTCTTCCACTTGCCTTGCAGAACCAAGTGAGATTCTCTCACCAAATAACAACATACCAATGTGTTATTTCCGTTGCGTCATGTGCAACCACTCATCACCAGTTAAATTATCTTCATTCAAAGTTAACATAACATAATTTTCATCCACTCTATTGTGGGATATCTGAGCATGCATGTGTTGATTAATAATTTCAATTTCACCATATTCATTAGTTGTGGTTGGATTCACTATTTCACATCCCACTTTGTAGTCATCATCCACATGTGTTTCGTCACAGTGGGATTCACCATCACCTGCACCATCCATGTCAATATGCTCTTGCTCTTCGTCACACACAAAGGCGTTAGCTTCTCTCTCTACAATTTTTGCCTCATTTTCTTCATCCATGTGCATGTTTTCATAATGGGTTTCACTTTTATAGTCTTCACAACCATCATCCACCTTTGTGTGGGATTCTTCAATTTGTTTTCCTCCCAAAGTATTGATCTTTTAATCTCAAATATGTGGTTTACTCAACAAACTATGACACGTCTTGTTGTTGCATGTCACTTTCTGTTGTGCCAAATTTTCCTTCCAGGATCTTCCATGCTTTTGTGTTTTGAGTTCATTCTATATTCGTAAAGGTTAAATTTAGTAAATGTTTGCATGTTGAAGTTAACATCAGTGTAGTCAAGAGCTAAAAAGTATAAATACCCTATGTTTGGTTCATTATAATCAAGTCAAGTTTGTTTTATCAATAGAAGAGTAGTCGCTCATATTGTGTATGTGTGAATTTTTGTTTCCTCCTCTACCTTTCCATCAAATTGGTATTATAGTGGAAATTTCCCAGATGTGTTTAATATAGACTATATTTATTACTTCCAATAGGGAATATAAATGGGTTTAGCAAGGTGAACAACCCAAAGAATTTGGGACAAGACCCCACCATCTCGTCCAAAATGGTCGTGTGGTTCTGGATGAACAACAACAAGTATCGTTTTGCCATAACATAAGAGCAAGGATTCGGTGGCACAATCAAAACCATCAACAACAAGGAATATGACAGAAACAGTGAGTAAGTGAATAGCAAAGTGGACTATTTTAAGAAAATATGTAAAAAATATTAGCCAGTTGGGTGTGGATCCCGGAGCCATCCTCTCATGCTAAATCTCTCTTGTCATGGCTACTAAATATATGAATAATATGTCAAGCATCATTGAAGTTTGAATGCATGGTGAGATGAGTGCAAATGAGAGTGAATGATCATACATACAAACAGCAAGTGCAGGATTCAAGAAACAGGAAAGCGTGCATGTGTGTGAAGCGAGTTGTCGTGACGACGACCATTCATGCAAAATAGTGTCATGCATGCAACAGTGGTGAGATGTGAGCAAAAAATGAAACGATTCTTCTACAAGCCAACATGCATCAAAATGATAGCAAGCACTCACTAAAATCAAGCAAACAACACTCACACAAAGCGAAACACAAAAAGCGACAGAAATGCAACGCAAGACATGAAAGGCGGGCTTACCCCAAGACAAATAAGTTGAATGTGCCAATGACTCCTAGATGCAATGTGGGATGTTAGAGCTGCAAGGTCGATGTGAGGAATGAGCTTTTCTGTGTCTGGTTGATGATTTTCAATAAAATTGAGGTTGTGACATGCATGTCACAAATCTAGGAAAAGTGACAATTGGCGGGAGGTTTCTGAAACGATCCTTGCATGAAACCTCTAGCTACTAAAAATAGATCCCTGAATCAAGGGATATCTTTGTATGCTACCTTGGGAGAAGCAGCCCATCCATGTAAATCAGTTTTCCTCGATCCCAGAGGGAACCGATCAACCCAACTCCACATGCAACAATTTGTTCAATGGAGGAGAAAAGCGCATTTCTGGGAGGGAGATGGGCTGGCTACCAAGAGGGATTACGCAATTTCTGAGTAGAGTAGCTGACCGCTACCTAGAATTGCACAATTTCTTGGTTGAGCAGCCTTTCTAGGAGGAATTGCACAGTTTTTCCAATGAATTATAATAGGTAGATTTACGCCATTCTAGAGCCCAACAGTCTTCCAGACAGAATTGCGCAATTTCTGGAGGGAACACTGGTTCCCCTCCAAAATTGCGCAATTTGTGGAGGGAAGGCTAGTTCCCCTCTAGAATTGCACAATTTCTTGAGGGAGTTTCTTAGTCTGCAACTGGACCAAGTCTGGAGAAACTGCCTGTGAGGGGGATGCAACAAGCTCTCATGGACATGCTATCATTCTACAAGAAAATCAATGAAGCTTGTGTAGTTTACAAGGCAAGATATGCTGCTATGAAAGGCTGGTAGGGAGGCTCCAAAAGGAAGCTGAGGAAAAATTTTGGAGGGTGGTTGTAGCAGCTACAACAAATCCATATTCCAAAATAGACATCCTTATCGACTATTGTGAGGACCATTCCATATTCAAAAAAATAATATCTTTCAATCATTCAATGAAACCGATGAGGACAATTCCATACTTTTACAAAGAAATGTTCAGAGAACTAGTTCCACCAATTATTGTAAACATTTATTAGAATTTGGTTAGTTCCATATTGACAAGTAATTAATTTGAATTCCTTTAAGTTAGAGGCACTATTCTATCTTGAGAAGTCTACTTGATACCATCCAAGAATAATATAGAAAATACTCTATCATTTTGATTAAATGTTTCTTGAAAAAAAACAAGAAGTTTTGTCCATAAATATATTTAACTAGTTTTATCCCAACAAGTACTAAATTTTCTTTTAAGTGAGAACATTAATTCAACAAATTTATTATAAATTTTAAGACATTGAAGCACCTTATAAAACATTTTGACTTATTCTAGGCATTTTAACCAAATTTAATTTCAAGAAACTTATTCAAAACTGAAAAGATATTTTAATTTTATTGTGTTTATCAAAGTGTATTTGAAGCATATTTTTTTATGAACTTAGGTTAATTAAACCAAAGTAAAAAGGATAGCAATATTTTTCCAAAACAACTAAAAACATGGAAATTGACTTTCTTAACAATATTGTAATTATTAATACAAATAAAATATTACACATTTTAAACTATAATTATAATATGCTGCCATAAAAATGTTAAAGTAATAAGATGAAAAATTAAAATAATTCCATTTACGTTTTTTTAACTAAAAGGCATATTTATAATTTAAAATCCTCATACATTTATTTTAAATACAGATTTAATATAATTGGAGAGGAATCCAAAAACATGAATAGAAAGATTTAATTTTTTACGAATAAATATTATTTAAATATTTAATTAATTATATAACTTTTTTTTATTTACACTGACATGTAAAATTTCAACTCTAAATAGTCATAAACAAAATTACAACTTTATATATGAATGAAATGTAAAATTAAAACTTGAATATTAACAACCTCATATATTAAAGTTTCAATACGTAAGGTTCGTCATTCTAAAAATTTCATTCATACTAGTTTCAAAATGTAACAAGAAGGGCTTGCAAGGAGCACGTCTTCCTATGTCTCGATATTCTGTTCCAGTTATCGAAATGGTAAAGTTCGAAATGGTAAAGTCTGCAAAATATTAAGGCAACTAATATTTTCAAATTTATTTACTTATAAATACATAAATATGTGAGACTAGTATAGATTTATTGTTGGATTAAATAAGTATATTATTTAGTTATGGTATTAATGGTTTGATAACTGGATAATTAGCATAACTATATTTATTAATGTGGTTGATAGACGCTAATAAACTTATATGAAACATATATACAACCACATTTTTTAATGTGATTAATATAAGCCCATAAGCTTATATAAACCACATTAATAATTATTATGAGTATTTTTTTAAACACCAACTATTTAAGATTATTAATAACTATATAAATATTAACAACCAGATTAATTTTATATATATTATTTATATAACTCCTAATAATATTAGTAATATTAATTAATAATAAGAATATCTCATAATAAACTAGATTATCATTTATATTATTAAAAATATATATAATATTAATATTAATTATTAATATTATTATATTATAATAATAATAATAAATAAAACAAAAAACAAAATTATATTGTATTATTATTATAATAATATATATATTATAATATATAATAATAATAATATCTCATTATAATATTATCATTCTATTATTATGATGATGATGATGATGGTTAACGTCCGCTAAGACCAAAAAATGGTCTATCAGACCTAAAAAAACAAATTATTTATTTTGATTCAAGATTTTATTCATATGCTCAGAAAGTTTGGAGAGAAGCCTCCCGAGCTCACTATAATTTTGACATTGTAAAAGGCTAGGAAGGTCCGTATTGTAACAAAGATTGTGAAACTGAGATCTAATGTGGTTGTACGCGAGACACTCTAAAAAGTGGTTTTCATTCTCGATGTTCCTATTCTCACATATATATTA
>APFE030750086.1:133968-145144 GCA_000404065.3 Pinus taeda
AGAAAATTTAAACAAACAAGTAAACTCTATTACTGGAAAGAAGCTTAAAATATCAATTAAGTAGGGGAAAAAAAGTATATGGTGTCATTGAGAGCAGGGTTTTTTTGCAAAACTAATTTAAATAAATAAATAAAAATTGCTAACCAAAAACAAATTAAAATTTAGTGAATTAAACTAAATAAATGTATAAACACTGATAGCACAAGACATGTTCATCTTAACATCTAAAACACATACAATGACACACAGGAAAAAAAAAGTTAAAATGACAAAATTGCACAAAAGAAAACCAGAGAGAAAACAAAAGTACAAATACTGCAGCAAGTCATACCTTCAATCAGTTGCACAGATGCTACAACTATTCTCTTGCAACTAGTTCTTGCTACCTCAAGAGTTCTCCTAATTTCTAGGAATGAAAGAACAATATTGGGACAGTTACTCTAAAAATGCGACAAATGCAATTAGCAATATCATTTGTAATTTAATAATCTTGTAGATCAAACATAAAGGTCATGATATACCAACTCATTAGGGACAACTTCCTATTTTAGGATTTATTCTTGATACAAATACTCTCAGAACAAGAGGGCGGACCTAAATTGCATTTGTAATTTAATAATCTTGTAGATTAAACATAAAGGTCATGATATACCAACTCATTAGGGACAACTTCTTATTTTAGGATTCATTCTTGATATAAATACTCTCAGAACAAGAGGGAAAGCCTATAGATAGCATTTGGAATAGTATTTTGCATGTTACAGAATCAAAATGCTTTTGTTTGTGAGTGTTAAAGAATCAAAATGCATTTTCGGTTGAGGTGAAAGTTGAAGTGGGCATTAGGTGACTCTTATTAGGAAGACAGACATAAAGAGGGTAAAGGCAATATACACCTTCAAATGAGCTAAAAACAACCCAAAAGCAAGTCATGCTCAATACCACCATATCACAGCCTCCACGGGAGTATTGAATGATATTGAAGATAAACTATCCATAATCGCCAGAAAAAATTCACAAAATGGCCACATCTGTTTTGAATCCATCAAGAATTTGGCTTTTCTGTAGGGTAGAAAGTACCCTCTTTTAAATGAAGATACCTTAATGGATGTTTAACATCTACAAGTACAAATGATTCCGCATTTCAAAAAGTGATCCCTTCTGAAAGGAAAGAGCCTTACCTGCATTATTCCTACATCTTATGCATTTGCAGACGTTGAAAACCGTTACCAAAATTATGATTTTCTAGTAGTGATTTATCAATTGCAAACAGATAATTCTCCATTTATTTTCTTTACATCAATATCCTTATTTATTTAATCATTTTCTCCTTCAAGCACCAAACTGAAAATTTTCCAGGGAGTTAAAATTTCATGGGTTTTTCTTTTCTTGATAGTTTTGTGGTCCTTAGGTGGTACAGATTGTATCATATTCTGTGATATATTGTGTTGCAGAATTAGAATAATTCTAGTTGGCTTTTTACTTAAGAAAATTGGATGTCAATATTATGTCTTGTTTGGAGGACCTTCTTGGGGGTGTGTGGTTTCAAACTTTCGATTTGAATTTTTGGTCATAATTCTGGCATTGTATCAAACAAGAATAAGCTTTAGATGTATCAAGCACATCATCAAGATGTGCTCAACATTCGTGAATTGAGCGAAGATTCAAGTTTTGTTGTCCTTATGGCTTTTAATCTTACAGCACGGATGCATATATCATAATGTGTTCTATGGAAGAATCTTATATCTTTTGCATGTATGAAGGTTAGATCTTGGCTATAATGTATTCTCTAGTGTTTCATAATAACAGTGTTTGCATTTCCAACCATGAGTGGGTTGTTGTGGTATAGTTAGAAATCAAATTCCAACCACATGTTGATGAAGGTAATGTCATAATTGATTTGTTCTCTCACATTTCCCCTATATGACTATAAGGAATCTTGAACCAATATTCTTGTGCACTCTTTATTAACAATGAACCCAAGATTGAATTTTTGTGAATCTATACAATAATATTTTCAAAAATAATATCTTCTCTTTTGGAAAAGTCTTCAATAGTGGCAACATAGGAATTTCCTTCTTTACGTCAGTGCTTTAATTATTTACTATGTGATGATCCATATTTATCACAATGTAGAAAGAAATAATCATTGGAGCACCTCAATACTTTGGCCATCCACTTATACAATTGAATTTTAGATTTCAACAATGATGTCCATATTACTAGGTCAATATTAAAGCAAAATTTGAAGAGAACACAACACTATTTTGAAAATATAAGCCAACGGGTGACGCTAAAAAAAACATTCCATAAATAAATTAAAGCACAATAACTAGGTCAATATTATCCATGAGCTAGAGATGGAAGCATACCTAAAATACCATTACATTTTGATATTTCGACTTTCCTTGGAACAAAACCTTTTCAACTTTAGGGAGTGGGCCTCACCTGAAAATTATCATTACATAAAGACATCAGACAAAACAACAACTTATGGCATAAAAATATCAAATTATATGGAATGAATTTTAGTTTTGAACAGCTTTTGTACCTTTAAACTAAACCCCCACCATTTCTCTAAAATTGAATAACTAGATTATAAACAAAAAGTCACATAAAACAATTTGTGGGGAATTTATGCAACATACATTTTCCCACTATAGTGGATCTAAAACATGATATAAGACTAACCCAAAACAATACAAATAAAGCAAACCAGGTAGAGTTGTAGTTGGTAAGGCAGTATATAAATATCATCATATACAAACTTGGAAGACAATATATATAACAAGACATTAAAAACAAGACTGACATGAATTTTAATTTTAAAGAATTCCTGCACTTTAAGCTAGACCCCATCATTCCTCTGAAATTGTATCTCCTTCCATGAACTGGTATTTCCATCTAAAAAGGAATTTACAACGAAAATACACTATTGTAGACTCCATGTAACTATAATACACAAAGACATTGTTCGGGCTAGAACGCTAAGACTGGATTAATTAGACCATAGTTCCTTAGATTTCTAAACATAGAATTGACCCACGAAAAATATGAAGCTTGGACTAGACTCTATTATGCTAATTAAGGGGAACTTGAAGCAGACAACACTAGAAACTTCACACAACTCTAATGCACAAAAAATAGCTCGAACTAGAAGCCAAAAGAAAGCTAATTTCACCATAGTTTCTACACTTTTAAGCTTATAAACGTCGGGATTTAGCACTTTTTCTTTCATCAGCAATCAAAATAGTATATGTTTACAATCACACTCCAAAAAAACCCTAATTGCATATAAGTGTTGTGCATTGTACAACCCTAGTGCTCTAATTATATATAAGTAATGTGTGCATTTTACATCATTGGTGGTGGGAGTGAGTTATCCACTCTATAAGTGTGTAATGGTACATTAAATCCAAAAAGTACATTGGATGCACTCAATAGGGACAACACTATATCCAACTCTGATACTCACCTGAATTTCGTGAAGTTCAAGAATTGTATTATAAACCCATCTAAAGCCATAGAATGACTCTAAAGTTTAGAGTCACACTTAAAAAGAAGTTTAATTGCATTTAAAAAAGCAAGCCGAATTATACAGGTTGGGTGGACATGATCATCAACATCTACATGATATATTGGGTGAATTCAACATGAACTCCAGCCCAAACCCCTCTAATAACCAACCTCTGAATTAATAGATATATAACACATCTTTCAACCTCCAGGTGTATATCAAACTCCAGTATAGAAATGGGTTTGGGAAAGTGAGCATCCCAAAACGACCCAATGAAATCAAAAACAAAACAAAGAAGTGAATTTGCATTGAGAATACCGACATGGGTCCTCAAAGTAAAACATAAGCAATCCATAATATAACAACTGCAAAACAAAAAATAGGTGGGTGGATTGAAGCTAACGAACCAGGCCACATAGGACTTATTTCACAAAACCATCCAAGAATAAAATATGGGTAACTCCATCCATGGCATCCACATAGGAAAGTGGGTGGTCTTCTCCTTCCTCTTGAGGCCTAATCGCTTTATGCGCATATCGAAGCCATTGTTGTTGCTCCTATTGTTATTGTTCTCGGCGATGGATTGAATTCAATCACACAGACCGAATCTACCTTTCTCAAAAAGATATCCTCAAGTTATTCCACTCTATCTCTGAAATAGAAAATAACAATAAAATGCTAAAATACCAATAAAACACAAACACAACAAAATCGCCCAAATATGTGCTTCCTTCACTCAAAGTCGTCGCCCTTTTACTACATGTAGAAGTCATGGTTGGAACTTGGAAGTAATCATTAACAAGTGAGGGTGATGGTTCACAAGCATGCAATGAACTAGCTACAAGCTTGATTAACCACAGTTTGATTCCAAATTATTGTTGTACTGACAGAAGTAAGGTGCATTCTATATTATTGAGACATGTAAATGGATGTCTTACGTGCATCTTATCAGTGGCAGATGCTGAAAACCATTACCAAAATTATGATTTTCTAATAGTGATCAAAACTTAAAACAAAACTGCTAAATTCAGTTTTATATCCCATGAAAATAACATCCATAGAAGAAAAAGATATATAGAACCCGTCAACACAAAACTATTAAAAAAAACCTTAAATTGAACTCAACAAAAATTGTTTTACGTAATATGAGTTCTTGCTAGATGCATTAACATTAGCTTTCAATGATATCATCTAAAGAAGCTAAGGAACCAAAAATATTTTTTAAGAAATGGATCTTGTAGTAAAAACATGTAAAAACAAAAATAGTCTTAAATAAATGTAAGAATGTGGAATCCATATGGAGCTCAAGTAGCCATATAAGAGACCACCCGACAACGAAGAACACCGTCATGAGAGATCTAACAGGGGTTTGAAAACTCAAAACCGTTGATGTCTCTCTCAATTTTAGTTTGCCATACATGTAACAACATCTACCAACTTATTTCAACAGTAGACACTTGACTAGGTCTGGAATATACCCAATAGCACCATACTTCTACAATAACCTGAAATGACCGAAACAGAGTCTATTTCATGACCTAACCAGAGCTTAAATCATCCATTGCGTGATATGATGTTACAATGAGAAAATTGCACATAAGAAAACTAGAGAGAAAACAAAAGTACAAATATTGTAGCAAGCCATACCTTCAATCAGTTGCACAGATGCTACAACTGTTTTTCGCAACCAGTTCATGCTACCTCTATTTTTCTAGTGATTTCGGTCAATGCTAGTTATGCTACCTGCTACAGGAGTTCTTTAGCAACAGGTTCTTGCAACCTCTGTTCTTATGGTGATTTCGATTAACGAAAGGTGGAAGAGTGTAAATTTGATATGCATTTAATTACTGAATTGATTACAACAGTGCATTGTTACAAAAAAACGATATAGACAGTTCTCCTCATAAATTCAATTGCTTCAAGGTGTTAAAACCGAGACAAGAAAGGAAGGAAGGGCGTGCTCCTTAATGAACATTACACTCGTTAATTAATGAATGCTCTGTAAAGTGTTTCCAAAGAAGGGAGAGCTAGGTAGAAATTCAAGGAAAAATCAAGTCAAGGCTAAAGCGGGCTAGGAAGGAAACAGAGATTATGGAGGGTTGTAGTCGCCAAATGCAACCCACTTGGCTTTCGGTTCTCCTCCCTACTTCAACAGGTTCCAAATAAACCCAAGATTCTTGCTCTTGATTCTACAAGGAATTTTTGCTTTGCCTTATAAATGTAGTCGGAACACAACTTGTATCTGAAATCCATCTCGATGCTTGAAACCAAAATCGCAATAACGATATGTTGGAATGACCTAGGCCTAGAATTCAAGGAGCGCTTACTATGGTTTTGATGGGGTGTATCGCTCAGTCGACCTAGCTTCCCGAGCCATAGTCGATGTAGCTTCAACGGAAATGTGCCCCACTAAGACCTGGAATTGGTAGAAATCATCATGGTCTATTACATTTTTAGGGGTTTTCTAAGCGTTGGCGTTTGAACAAATTAATATGCATTTAATTATCGAATTTATGACACTAGTGTACTGTCACAAGAAAATGATATAGACAAATCACATCATAAATTCAATTGCTTTAGGGCGTTAAGCTAGCAATAGATGCCCACGCGGGGAGGAGCTTCACAATATCTGGCAGCACGTCATTCCAAATGATGGACAACAATGAGAACAGTATTATAAAAGTTACAAATTAATTTACAATAACATGTCATGTCACCTATCATTTTCCACATGGTGCAAATGAGTTGTCATTATTTAATAAGAAATCTGAAGTAATGATTACTAAATAAAAGTCCCTTTCTTTTGCACCAATCAGAGATTAAATAAATTTAATTTAATAATTGTAAAAAATAAATTATTTATAAGTTCTATTGTCCACTTTATATGTTTTTTACAAATTTTGATCAACAAGAAATTAATTGAAAATTCAACATATTTTTGAGTATATTATACCCTAACTTGAATATTCAAGCTATACCCTAACCATAAATTATTTATTTATAAGTTCTAATGTCCCCTTTATATATTTTCTAAAAATTTTAATCAACAAAATATTGATTGAAAATAACCCCAACTTAAGTACGTTATACGCTAACTGCTTTCAGCCAGGATAATAACTTTTTTCTACAAATATAGATATTAATGAGTAGAAACAAAATAGAAACTACAAATATAGATATTAATGAGTACAAACAAAATAGGAAGTATTTCTTTGCCATCAAGAAAACAATATACCCTAACACATGAAAATACGACCACTTGTATCTCCAAGCCACTGATGTTATCTCGTGACTTCTCACAACCGCTGAATAAATGAATAAACTATTATTATTGTTCGACATTGGCATGGAACAAGTATGTGCAAGATGGCGCACTACAAACCAAAAATGGGTCTGCTCAACGATCCGGAGCGAAGCGCGTCCGGCCGCGTATTGATGTGTTGTAATTTCTCTTTTAAATCTGAGGATTTTTTAGCCCATTGGGATACTGTAATTGGTGCCGTGTTATGATTGTTCAAATGCCCATGCACGTTCACAATGTTGACACTGGACGTCACTTGTGGGAATTCACGTGTGAGTCTTTTTTTCATCGAGGGTTTTTTTTAATTAAAGAGTTGTATTTATAATTTAAAACAATGATAGATTTATGAGGGACCACCTCTGCTTACTGCGGCGATGGCTGCCAGAGCGGTCCTTGTAGCAGTTCAGGAGGATCTCTAAGTGGCGGAGGTGGAAGCGTGGGTACCATAATTTCCCAGAGTTTCTTCGATGGTCTCGCGGGCGGAGCTGCCAGCTCCTGCGAGAGCAAGGGATTCTACACTTACAATGCTTTCATCGCAGCGGCCAATGCATATTCTGGATTTGGCACCACCGGATCCGCCGACGTCACAAAGAGAGAACTCGCGGCTTTCTTCGCTAATGTTATGCACGAAACTGGAGGTCTATATTCTGCTCTATCATAATTATTTACCTAGTAATCCTGTTTCTTTATGAGAAAAAGCTTTAATTGCCATTTATCTTCCAATCGATCTATAATTTGATTTCAATTTGTTCACTGTCAATTGATTAATCTTTGTGTCATGTCAGGGATGTGCTACATCAATGAGAGAAACCCTCAAGAAACCCTCCCATGAACTACTGTATGAGTTCAGCCTCAAGAAACCCTCCCATGAACTACTGTATGAGTTCAGCCACGTCGCCGTGTGCGAGCGGTAAGAGCTACTATGGACGTGGCCCTCTCCAGTTGAGCTGGTATGTATGTGAAAACTCTACACCCGCTAATCACATCCCATCTCCTCTGTAATGGTAAAAAAGATTGAGACTAACAATTAGATTGTTACAGGAATTACAATTATGGAGCGGCTGGGCAGAGCATTGGGTTCGACGGGGTGAACAAGCCAGAGAAGGTGGGGCAAGACTCCACCATTTCGTTCAAGACGGCCGTTTGGTTCTGGATGAAGAACAGCAACTGTCACTCCGCCATAACGTCAGGGCAGGGCTTCGGTGGCACAATCAAAGCCATCAACAGCCAGGAATGCAACGGCGGAAACAGTGGAGAAGTGAATAGCAGAGTGAACTACTACAAGAATATCTGTAGCCAGTTGGGTGTGGATCCTGGAGCCAATGTTTCGTGTTAAATCTGTCTTTTTTTCCTGCTTGCTAAATATATGAATAAGACATCAATGATCGTCGATGTCCATGGCCACTTACTAAAGAAAAATTGACTTCCACATCTCTTTGCAAATATCATTTTTATTTTTGTTGAATTGAGGTTTCTGTGATTCATACGAAGTTTATGAGAAAAAAATTTCGGCATAAATCACATGATAATACATTTGTCAACGCTTTTCGAACCAACTAGTATGGTTCATGAACATGAAACTTGTCCGGACGATAAACCACCCTGGTTCGAAAAGCGTCCATAAATATATTATCATATGATTTACGCCAAAAAAACTTTTTCCCATAAAATTTAGAATTTATCATTGTCTTAGATTTATCCATTTTAATTTCACATATATAAATGAGATGTAAAATCAAAACTTAAATATTAACAATCTCATATCATATATTAAAGTTTCAATATATAGGGTTTGTCATACTAAAAATTTCATATATACAAGTTTCAAGATGTGACAAGAAGCGCGTCTCCCTGTGTTTAGATAATCTGTTCCCGTTATTAAATGGCAAAATATTAATGGCTTGCTCGTGCACAATAAAACAGAATATTTAATATTAATACTGAGATAACAGAATATTTAATATTAATACTGAGATAATAGATTGGTTTTAAATAAGGTTGTTGTTTTTTTTAAAGAGTTGTTTCAGACCGCCATTCTTCTGTGTTATGACTGAGTTTTTCAAACAATCAGCATCTTATTATTCAAAGAAGAGCAACAACTACTTCATCGATTCTTCATACAAATTTAATTTGCACACATTGTATATTGAAGATAAGGCTAAGTTGAATACACTGTACTTTAAAGATAACGCTAAGTTGAATATATTGTCCTTTGAAGATAAGGCTAACATAATCATTTCATTTAATTAAAAAATGTTAAAGAAAAATATATATTTATATAGAGCAAGCAACTCACATAATATTCAATTGGTAAGTTTTGAAAATATTTTGCAATGTTATATTTAATTAGAAAATGTTAAAGAAAAATATATTTTTATACAAAAAATTCTCAACATTTTTGAAAAACTAACTCACATAATATTTAATTTGTAAGATTAAATAGATTGTAACATAAATAATTAGACAGAAAAATACTCTATAATTTTATTTTGTTACGACTTATTCACTACGTACTTAACCACCATCCCTTAGATAACATACCTCATGCACTTGAGTAAGCAACATCATTGTCACGAGCATGGCTATTGATGAGATTCTTTCTCTCACTTTTCATACAAAGACGACACATTGGAGGATAGAAAGCATTCTTATGGCATGAGAGTCGAGCATTCCAAATTACAAATGAAGCCCAACCCCCACCAAGGTAGCCATAAAGCCAAGAAGCCCATCCCCCACCACGTCATCTATAAAGTAAAAATAGCAAAGACAATACCTATGGCTTAAAGGCATTTAATGGGATCTTCAATAAGCTTGTATACAAGCAAGTGGCCTCAATGTACATATCTTTCCTTTTTAGTTGAACAAATGGAAAAATGGATGTCATTTCTCCTTCATGCAAGTTTTTATAGTAAGTTTCTAAACAAGCAATGAATGAAATTTTTCGCTTTCAATATTTGATTGGTGAACACTAAGGTTTTAAAGTATTAATATAATTGATTTGTGCATTCAAAATAGCCTAGTTTCACTGTTTTTAATTCACATGGTGTAGCTTAATATTAACAACCTACTTTCTTATTTTTCCATGTTAGGAACTATAGCTTCAATTGTGGAACTTGGCACACATAGAGTCTCCCTCCATGCAAATTTTGTATTTGACAAAAAATATTTGTGAAATTTCTATCAAGAAAACACATATAGTAAATGAGTCATCCCATTATATATATATATATATATAACTTGCATAGTGTAATGTGTATTTTAATGCATCAAAGATAAATTGAAATATTACATTAATTTAAACTTGCATAGTGTAATGTGTATTTTAATGCATCAAAGATAAATTGAAATATTACATTAATTTTTGCTCAAACAACCCAAGTCAAGTCAAAGCATGCTTATTTCCAAAACTCCATCTTGGCCAACCATATACCCTTTTAGCATGGATGCTAACTTGCCTACCTCCAAAACTCCATCTTAGCCAAACATATACCCTTTTAGCATGGATACCCTTTTAGGGACATCTCTAGTAACAAATCCACTAACATCTCTATAAATGAAGTTATCTAGTGCAATTAGTGGGTGGTCACATTCGCGGTGTTTACTAGAGAGAAGTGGATCAAAATTAAAATTAAAATGCAACGCAAAAAATTAGAAGCATGTGTATTTTATCTGAGCTAGACAAAATTGCAAAGTAGTTTGTACGTCATCAAATGTACCTACCTACTTGAAAGGGACCTTGACTTATTTGTATCAAAGTGAACAAAATTGATCCTATCAATGCCCCTCTAGAAAATGCAATTTTCTGCCATGGCCAAAATATAAAAAATTCAAAGAAAAAACCTGATGATCATAATGAAATACTAAAAGTCTCAGTGATGATGTGGAGTTTAATTAACAATTTGACGTTTAAATCCCACTTATGTTTCCAAAAAAAAAGACATATAGAAGTTATAGTGATTGTGATGAGAATCAACTCTGTGTCACATGAATACAAAACTATCCCAATAATTGATATTCTTTATAAATATTTATTATTAAATTATAATCAATGATGAAAAAAATTACACATTTTTAATCCTAACATAATAGGTAACTTCGGATTTGTTTAATTATAATATAATAATACTTCTGCCAATATAGAGTAACAATGAGCAGAAAAGAAACCAACAGAAAGGTAAAACTGATGATACAGACAAAGGTAAAGCACCTGAATCCGCTCACTATGTTGAGGCATAATGTCACATTGGAGTAAATGAAGATTTGTTTAATGCTTCACTTGCTTCCTGGAAAAATGATTGGTTGCTTGATTCAGGAGCAACCTGTCACATGACTCATAGAAAATATTTTTTTGAAGATTTCAC
>APFE030750087.1:0-17369 GCA_000404065.3 Pinus taeda
CAGGGGTACGCACCCTCCCCTTTACATACAGAGCGTATAAGTATGTAGATAACTTGAACAAAAGGTGCGGGCCCACAGGCAAAAGTAAGAGAAAGTGCGGAACCAGAGTTACATTTCCTTTTTGATGTATTTCTCTTATTTTTCAAGCTTGTTTTGAAGAGCTGAGGTTTAAGACTTGCTTAGGAAGCTGGTATAGGTGATGATAGGCCTACACTGACTACAAATAATCAAGGTGACGATATTTTTGTGTAACAGGATTGCTGACTATTGCAGGACTTGTTGGGGTAATTTGTGACCTTATGATAGAAGGTGCAAAGGCCCATGACAAGGGAGGAACATTATGATCATTGCAAAGGATTGGGTCATGCTTTAGCCACATGGAGAATTGGCCAAAGTCCCGGCATGACTCATGGACAGATTGGAGGAGGGCACACACTTGAGGTATGATGATACCTGGGTGGACTTCTCTTGGCTGAGACTAAGAAGGGAGTCTTGGTGGAACCTTTAGTGGGGGAGCTATGATGGAAGGGACTCGTGATGATGATGATATGGTTGGGTGACCACGTTCACTAGACCGAAGATTGCAGACTTGGATGAGAATGACCGATTGTTGTGATGGGTCTACTTGGACTACATGGGCAACTTAGTCATAGACATCAGGTTGGAGACATGGAGCATGGCAGTCTTATGCAGGGACATTGTGCAGGAGCACTTGTAGAGGTGCCACTTATGGGCATCCGATGAGGAGTGCCAAGGAAGGGATGTTGTGCAGGTATATTTGCTAACGTGACATGGAGATTTTTTACTTATGAGCCGATGGAGAGGTTGTGCACTCTTGTACAACAAGGCCATGGACTTGGATGGAGTTGTGAGCAGACTATGGAGCATTCCTAGTACATGGAGAGTCAAGGCATCTTGCAGAGACCTTTGGGCTGAGACTTGTATGCTTGCTGAAATGTTGGTTGGAGATGACTCATGGAGCTCATGATGACATGAGGTTGTAACTTTTGGGGGCTTCATATATGGTGGACTTGGAGGATCTGATACATTGAGGAGCTGAGGTCAGAGACTTTGATGCAGAATGGGGTGCATACTTTCGAGTACATGTATGGGTGTGGCTTGGAAGAGTGACTTGATGTGGAGGATCAATATGAGACACTTTGGAGTAATGGAGTTACAACGATGATGATGCCTTGTTGGCAACACTTGGGCATGGGTTGAGCCGAGACTTAACCACTTTGACACATGGGAGCTGATTGATCTATGATCATGGGTAGCACGTAGATAGATGAGACATGTGTATACTTGTTTCTATGGCAGACTTGAGGGATGGCACATTGCATATATGATGGAGGTTGCTTCATGGACCTGGATGTGGCACATCGAGAGTCGGAGTTTGATGAGATGGTCTCTTCATATGGAGGAGATACACATATGGATGATGATGTTGGGATAGATGCAGCTGATTACATGCAGCACATTGACACCAAACATCATGGACAACATGTTGTAGATGAGATGAGGGTTACCCCATGGACCTGAGCATGGCTTACACTTATATGGAGATGGATTCTTGATCGAGTTGATGATGTGAAGGGATGTTCTGAGAAACGATTGATGGTGGCATGGGGATGTGCATTCTCATGGTTTGAGTGTGACAGTTGAATTAGCTACCCAATTAGTTCAAACATGAGGGTCGACAGTGTGTAGAGATGTGTTAGCATTTGTTGGAGTATCATGGTAGCAGTTCACACGAGGACAATACATGATGAGATCGACACGATATGTTGTAGGAAGCATGTAGCTTGAGATGGAAGGGCCAGCCTTCCACGATGGGGAGCAGCATGTGGAGATTGTGACAGGGTGGTTGATGATCATGGATTGACATGATTTTCCGATGTATACCGATGGAGTGTATGCCTTGGTATGGACATCTTGGTGACAGATGGTTGCCAGGATGAGATATTGTCGAGGACGACAATGACTTCTAGTGGGGGAGGATGTTAGGACCTGCGGTCCGTGCGACTGGCAGGGCAAGTCCACGGTGCAAAGGATGTGCGAAATGTGAAACGAAATGAACCTTGGATAAGTTTATAAGATGTTGGGCGAGTTGAGGGGGAAGTCCCATGATTTGGGCAGGGCGACCCTCCTCTTGGGCGAGACAACACATGTTGAACGAGTCGGCTTGGGCGTTTGGTGTGGGTCGGCCGGGTGACATAACCCGCCACTTAGCCGTATATATTGAAGGGCATTTGGAGGCAAATGACCATCATTCGATCAACACGAGTTCAAACAAGGAGTTCTGAGGTGCGTCGGTGAGCCTGCATGACAGGCGGAACTCGAGTGTAATACTCGTTCAGAAAAGTCGGGTGAAAAAATTGGGTGAGAAACTCGGGCGAAAAACTCGTGCAGAAAACTCGGGCGAGGGCGAACTCAGGCGAGGTCATTCTTGGGCGAAGTCGTTTAGGGAGAACTCAGGCGAGGTTGTCGAGCAGAAAACTTGCGCGAGGTCGTCGGGCAGAAAACTCAGGTGAGGTCGTTTGGGCGAACCGGGTGAGGTCATCGGGTGACCCGAGCGAAGTCGTTCAGGCAAGTCAAGTGAGGTTGTCGGGTGACTGGGGCGAAGTCGTTCAGGCGAGCCAGGTGAGGTCATCGGGCGACCCAGGTGAAGTCGTTCGGGCGAGCCGGGTGAAGTCATTGAGTGACCTGGGTGAAGTCGTTCGGGCGAGCCAGGTGAAGTTGTGTGGCGACTTGAGTGAGGTCGTTTGGGTGAACCGGGTGAAGTTGTGTGGCAACCCGGTTGAAGGCGTGTGGAGACTCGGGTGAACGAGTTTGGGTGAACGGGTGGACATGCAGACGGGTGGCCGGGTGAGGGCGCGCTGTGCATGCCGAAACGAAGAATTGTGTGGACGGGCGACTTGGGTAGGCGTGCTGTGCATGACGAAATGGTGGAAACGGTGAAGTGTTAGGGTTGTGAACGAAGGTGTGACTCGTGTGGAGGCATCTGTGTGTGGCGACTTGGTTACGACTAGGCGCGCCCAATTTGGGAAAACAACACGATTGTGCGACGAGCTGAGCGGAGGGTTGGTGAGTCATGCAGAAATCATGCGGAGGCGTCGACGAGCTGGGCAACCGAGTTTGCCGAAGTTTGAAAATTGGCTAAGTGTAAATTTGGGGTTTCCCAAGATTTAACTTGTATTTATAAAAAAAGATTATATATATTGATTCGAGCAGACTCATATTGCAAGGAGTTGCCCCTCCCTTTATACTGTTGTGCATTTCTATTGTATAATGTTGTTTATGTGAATGTTATGGGCTTTCACTGTATAAAGGCAAATAATAATACTTGGTAATGAAAATAAACTAAGTATGAATGTTAGGCGTAGTCTACAATCGTAAGTATTGGTGAAAAAAAATGGTTGGTAGTGCCGCATCTCGTTATAAGCGGTTGAAAGACTACCACAGGTGTAGGGGCGTGACAACTTACATATGTTCCGTTTGTTGCTTTCATTTGGCCTCACATACCACCTTTGGCTACCCGTCAATTTATCTAGAGTTCTGGAGAGGTTGGCCGCATTAGATCGAATGCAACAGATCCAAAAGGACCGGCGATGTAGCAGTCTTCACATTACAGTAATGGGATGCCTATATATGTCACTTGTCTATAATCCCTACTGAATCGATTCTTCTATTATGCAAGAGAATACTGTGTTGAGGGTGACATAGGAAAAACTAATAGCAAAACTGGGCTAATCCCTATAGATTATAATTGCAGCGAGGTGTCTTGCGTGCTAATCTACTATGCATGGCATGACCAAACTACCTTGTTATTATTGCGAACATTAATTATTATTATATTTTGTAATGTAAATTGGAGTAGAGTAGTTAATTGTGATTTTTGGGAGTAGGAGTGATTATTTTTGGAGTTTTTGGTGGATTTTTGGCTTAAATTTGGTGAAAAAATTGGTGTTAAAATCTTGATTTGTGTTGCTTGAACTAATTTTTCAATTGCATATATAGATTTAGCACCTTTAAAAATAACCCCTAAGAATTTTGATTGTGAAAAATTCCCATCAAATTTGTGATTTCAATAAATCTTTCAAAATTTCTATACAAATTATATCCAAAAAATAAATCAAAAATCATATTAAAAAGTAAACTGAGCGTGTGATTAATCTCCTTCCGCGATGCACAGACCTGACTGTTGCCGCGATTTTAGGCATTAATATCAACGTAACGCATACTAAGGGTTTTGACCCAGCTATGCCAATATTTAATATGAACTCAGTTCAAAATTACTATCTTGTTACCAATCTATTCAAACAGTCAGATAGGTAAAAGTCGCCCACTTACCATTATCATCGGCGCATTTTATTCACTAGAAAGATTATTCAGGAATGTTGCATACTGCACGTGATGCCGATAAATGGGAGTGCATACAATTGAATAAAAATGTGTAAACTTTGTTTAGCGGAGGTAACGGAGATAGCAGAGCATACTTTCAAAATGGGAGTGGAAAAAATTGAATAAATATGTGTAAGCTTTTCTTAGTGGAGGTGACGCAGAGAGATTACGTTGATTCTGAGCGTTGCTATGTTGAGTGCGTTGCATGAGCCAATCCACATTAATGCCGATATAACCGTACTTCACACGCTATGATACTCGGAGAGATTTTAATTATCGTGAAAAGTTAAGTGGGCCAAGAGGTGCCAAATTAGCGATGCTTTTAATTATTGAATTGTTAGTATTTTTTATTTGTGTTGGTAAATATAATTGAGTATAGATGTGTTCTTAAATTGGAGTTGAGTTTAGTTTAGTAGAGATGTTGTAAAGTAATGTTTAATATTTTGACTAAGTCAAATTACATAAAAGTAAAATTTTAATTAAATTAAATTAAAAATTAATGTAATGTAAACATTTAATAGTTGAAAATAAAATAAAAAAAAAATAATTTATATAAAAAATAATAAATAAAAATAAAAAAATTCCATGGCATTGAGAACCGGTGGTATTAATCCATGGTATTTATGTGGAATGTAGCTTATTTAAAGTGGCAAAATTAAATTAGCCTAGATCCATCTTAAATCTAGATCTACCAAGGTTTGAGAGGGGTCAAAAAAATCTCTTTTAGAGTGAAAAGAGATTTGATCCCTTTCAGAGCTTGGTAGATCTAGATTTAAAAAGGATCTAGGCTAGTGGTAGAAAATCTCTTTTAGAATGAAAAGAGATTTGATTCTTTTCGGGGCTTGGTAGATCTAGATTTAAAATGGATCTAGACTCGTGGACCGTGGTAAGAGTTCCCTGTGTTATATTTTAGTATAAATTGTATAAATTGTTAGAAAAAAATTTATGTTTATTTGTGATAAAAAAAAGTGACGATCTTTTATTGGTTAAATTTATGAGATTTTAAATTAATATACTTTACAAAAAGCTATCTTTGCATTGATTATTCCATATCGCACAAGTAAAATAATAGTAAATACTATTTACTCTTATTATCTCGGTTGCTCGTAGTATATAAAGCAATTGATTTACGTTAGCCTTTCAATTAATTGCTCGTTGACCAAGAATTAACGAGACGATTTCTAAAACAAACATTAGAAAACAAAACAAATTTTTTTAATTATATTTATTTATATTTTGATTGGTCAAGAGCTCTTATTCCACATTGATGTTTAATGTGTGATGAGCAGGGTTGAGCGTCGGTTTGCAAGGAAATTTTGCTAATGTAATGTACGTTTATGAGTGTGATTTACTATGACATTTACTCTCTAACAGTTCAACAAATAAACTTGCACCTTCAATATTGTGCACATCTTATTCCAAGTTCACATGATATTTATATGTACGAACTTATGCCTAGAACGCATTCTGGTACTGGAAATCGATGGTGACTACGATCGACGTTCCTTTGCGGCATTATCTTTACTCTGGATGTTCGACTACCAACTATGCGATGGTGTTGTAGTCCTTTCACTATCCTCAATTATTGTAACATGTTGTTCCCCATGGTAAAAATGATTTCAAAAAATTGGCAGAATTATGGGTAAACTTTAATGAGGGATCTCTCTATTGTAACATGTTGTTCCCCATGTTGTTCCCCATGGTAAAAATGATTTCAAAAAATTGGCAGAATTATGGGTAAATTTAATGAGGGATTTAAAGAGAGATGAGGCCTGAGCTCGAATGTTGAGTGGATTTGTTTTTGTTGTACTTACAAGGTCATTTTGTGCTCTACGACATTGGCAAATAGTTATTAGGCAAGTTGTTTTTGATACTTTTTAGATTCCCTATTCTGATGACATAAATACTATACTGCCATTTCTAGTTTATCCTCATGGTTTGGAAGGCAATGCCTAACTCTTGGATCTGCTTACCCTTATTCTTTACTTACATAAGGCTCCTACCCTAATGAGTAATGTGAGAATAGTAGTTTCTCCTACCCTAAAGGGGGAATAATGGTTGATATAGGAGGGACGAATCTGAGACCAATCGTACTGATTTGTTTGGCCACTCAAATAGCTAGATATGAAATAGTCATAACATAGATCCAGGGAGAACTTTACATTGAGATATGTTAAATTTTCTCTTCTCCTTTATGTGTTCTAGTAAGGAAAAGAGTGACGTCCTAATCAAATCTATGAAATTTTATTTTTTACTATTTCATTTTTCTTAATAAATGCTTGATTTTCATTCTTGTGCTAGCCAAAGTGTGCTTCATGAAGCCTTGCTTCTTCGTGAATAAAAGAATGAGAGAAGTAGTGGAAGATATCCCACATTGGATTGTTAGAAAAGTTTCTATATTGAATTGCAGTGACATCCAATGAGTTTATGCAAAGAAGAGATACAATCAATCAAAATATGAGTAACATCATCACTTTTCTTGGAATGTTGGAAATTAACTCTAGAGGAGAAAATAAAATAAATGATGGGTTGATAGGCATCTAAAAATGTTGCGTTATCCACCATGATCTAAGTTCATAATGTACTTAGGAGATGGTCCAAAGAATGTTGTTTCCATAGTGCCTAAGGTCTAAATAACCTTCTCCTTGGTCCTTATTGTGAACCTTCTTATTGCATGATTGGCCGAGGCTTGAAATTCTCTATTTCACTCTCTGCCAAGATACTACAAGCTAATTACCCAATCAACAACTTGATTGGTTGCTCCTTTGACGTAGATGAACTAGTAGGTCTTCAGATTTCCTTATTTGTGACAGGTTGCTCCTAATTTCCAAAGTTGGCTTACATTTCTTCTCACTTATATAGTTAATAATGAGTTTTTAATTGCCTTTGAATATAATATGTTTGAAAGGACATCATATGCTTTATTTAATCCCACAAATTTGTGCTAGAATTTCTGCTTGATTTCTCTTTTGGCTTAGGAATTGAAATATGATACCCACTATTTTACCCTCATGGTTTTTGAATACCTCTCCAAGAGTAGCTAGTCCTTGGTTTCATTTGGAGGCTCCATCAAAGTTATACTTTACTTATCCCATAGTTGATGTTAATGTTTCTCATTGTCGCTAACATTTACCTTAAGAGCTTAAAGTTTGTCCCCATACATTAACAATTTTTGTAGTTAACAATTTTATTTTCTTTAAATTAATCACATGAGTGGTATATGGTGTACTGAGTAGTTTGTGGTGGCAATAAAATTAGGGTAGTCTGTAATTTGTGTGCTTTTAGATGTTCAATGTTCCTTATTTCCTGTACATGGACTTCTTTAGAAGCGCTATGATATGAAGAAATGAAATGTTTTAATTCTACAAGTACTGAAGAATAATTGTCTCTAATAGTGGAATGATTTAATTATTATTTTTTCTCTCTTCTTAGGTTCAATTTGTTGTTAAATCTTAAACATATGATATAGATGTTGTTTAAGTGCAATTATGATATCTTTATGACCATTATGGTTGTAGTTTTATGGTTCTATCTTGTTTGTCTTTCTTGTACTGCATATCCTTATGAGAATTTTTTGATTGGAGAACTTCAAAATCTATTTAGTACTCACATTCCATAAAATTTTTCATTTACATGGTGTCTGAATTTCTCAAGAGTGTTAGATTGCTTCATCATTTTTATGTCTCGGCTATTGAATCAAGTGTGTTTCTTATTAAAAATACTTTGTTACAATATACAAGTTCTTTCCTTTATACTTTTTGTATACATTTTCAATATGCTCATTTTACACGGAATTTTTTACTTCTACTAATACTAGGTATGCATCTTGTTGGAAGCTCTAGGAATTTTCCTCATCCTTTGTTCTTCAATATGTGTAAGTTCTATCTCTACAAGATGTAATCTTGCTTGAATATTGACATCTTGGATAATTTTTTCATATTATCTTGTTATTATCATTGACAATCACTATTTCCTTGAGAAAGTGGTGTTGACCTGTTGGTGGAGATCATCAAGCTCTGTAATTAGTTATGTAGAATGGTTTTCATTTGGATATTGTTATTCTTATATATTTTACTTAGTATATTCCAGTGTAATAGGTTTTGGTGACTCCAAATCGAGTGGAGATTCAATGCATGAATCTTAATTATACATAATTTAAGTTCCCTCAAATTAAAGCACATCCATGGAATAAGGTATTGAAGAGTTTTACTTAATTCCATCATGAGCATTCATTTTAGGTTATTCATTTTTCCATATTAGAAACTATTGTTAGCTAAATGAATGCTTAGAAAACTATATTTGTACACATGTTGGTTCTGTTACCTTTTCTGTCCTTTAGGACATGCCTCTATCAAAATTGTTTGATGGCCATTTGCTCATACGTTATCTTTTTTAGGTATTTCACAAACACACACCTCCAAAGTGGTGGATCTTGTATCAAGATTGCTCTAATATTCTCCAAACCTATGTTGTATTGTTGTAAGTTATATTTATTTGACTCATAAATAATGACGGTAATATTTACATGCTCATAATCGGGCTATTGTTTCCAACTACAACTTAGATTTTCAATCTCTCTCATTTGTTACAATGATTAATAATAATTACATTTTTACGATAATATTGTTAGATGTATTTTGCATCCCTCTACCTAGGTTTTTAGGAAGACTTGTTAGGGTTGTGGTGTTTAATCTCACAATTCCTCTAATCGTTTTCTTAATTGTAGAAATAATTTTATCATGTAAGAAAATGTACAAGTACATGCCTTTTATAGTATAGGTCACTTAATGCATATCAACATTATCAATTCCCTTCTCTTTCAAACTTTCGAGAAAGGATGATTGAATCAAGATTTTTCAAAAAACAAGCATAGATCACATAAAACACTATAAATTCCTTTACTAAGTGCAAAGTATTCATGGCTAAGAGAGGTTCTATTTTTCTCATCTTTATGACTTGGTCTATAGTTGTGGTCAAGCTCATAATTTGTGGGAGCATTCCATTTATTTGTTCTATCCTTACTCATATTGCTTATTCTTTTCCACCTTTTTGTGTGGTTTATGCAAGAATGTGGACATGCTATACTTAAAATTCCTTTGATCTATTGGTATTATTTTTACCGCATGGCCCATTACCTTATTGCCCTAGTTTCTATGTGATTCTCAATTGTTCAGCCTAGATGGGGTTTTTTTTTTGCTAATTTGGTATCTGTAATGCATAGAGTTTGTATTACTATTATGGCCTTTGCAAGAAGCTCAACCTCCTTTTTGTTGGCACTCCGTTGATCTAGTGGCATTATTCTCAATGCATTGTCCATTTCTTTTATTTTCCTAATAGCTATGGTATTCATAAGTGTTCAAACTACATAATAAGTTCCTCCAGCTGGGAGTTGCATGGTCCCCTTATATTTAAGTGGGACAATTGTACAATCTATAAAGAAGTTTTCATTGTGTTAGTTACTGATAACTTACTATATAAGTGATACAATGACAACATTTATGACACAATTCTTATTTTCCATTCTTTAATGATATTTGTAGGGAAAATGGAGGTGGTTTGAAAATATCTAAGTCTTTGAACTGAGGGCTTAGCTTATGGACATGGTGCAGTACCCTTTTTGCATTAACTTACCTATTTACTTGAAGGGACAGCCTTTTTGGATTAGTCTAATTCCAAAATTTCGGGGATGATAAACAATATTTGTATAATTCCATGGTTTCTTTCATTTTGCATGATCCCTTTCCAGTGCATCATTTTGTATTATGGTCATGTTGTTTTCATGTTTCCATTGCCATTGAAAGCATTGAAAATTCTAACCTAGTAAACAAAATTATCTGTAGTAACAACCATACTTGAATATAAAAGAATGATTGTCGGGTATCACTTATCTCTTTGATGAAAAGGCTAACTCTCAACACCTTGTGTCTTTTAAACTGAGATGGGCCCTGTTTTCAGTGGAGACTTCTTTATTGTACATAGATGTTTTCTATTATTATTTGTCTCCACTATCCAAGCATCAACAAAGTTTTCTACTATATAATTTTCGTGAGAATGTATTTTAATTTTTTTTCTTTGAGAAATAAATATGACTTATAATATATATGGAGATGTGATACTCTCACTATTGTGGTTTAGTCTTAGTGTTTCATTTGTGCAAGAAGTTCATGGTATCTTGTGGTAGAGATATTTTCACTAGTCTTTGTTCTTATTGTAATGTTTGATATTTTATATGTAGGTGGCAAGATGGGATGATATTCTGACACTCCTTGTGCTAGATCCATCCACTAGAAATTTCTCTTCATATGACCTTACTTTGTTTAAGGTGGAGGGTTTGTCTCAAAATGTTGATCATGTTTCTCTAATTCTATTCTCCAAAGATGAGGACTTTGTGAAGGGAGAGTGTTCTAGTGTTGAATTTCTTACACGGTTTCATGATGAAGCAAGAATAAAAAAAGCAAAAGACGTTTGATATGGCTATCTTGATTATATATTGTTAGTTATCTTTTAAATTTCATTGCATCACTACCAATATTTTTTGTGGTCATGATGGAAATGCATTCCATGTCTGTGGTTTTCATCAATGCATGTATTTATTTGTAAATGTATATATATTGGTGTTGTTATGATCCTGATGACCACAAGAAGAGTGGAACCTCAGAAAGTGTATTAAACTGTCAAAGACAAAATGTGTTGGATGAGTTAACACATTTCTTTAAAGGGTGTTAGCTCAAAGGAAGGTCACCTTCCTTGCATGCAGGAGGTTGGTGGTTCAATTCCATCGTGTGCTAACATAAATTAATGACTAAAGAAACAATAAGATTCACATTCTATATTTTGTTTCGAAAGAGAATTTTTTGTTGTCCCTAGAGAGACAATAATTGGGATTAAAGACATATTCACTCTGTAAAGACAATATGTTTTTAATCATAGCTATAGTCTCTTGAGAGAAAAAATGAAGTGTTTTTGTAAAGACAATATGTTTTTAACCGTAGCTATAGTCTCTTCTGAGACAAAAATGAAGTCTCTTAAGAGACATTAATATTTGTATTCTATATTGTCTTTAACCATAGCTATATTCTCTTGAGAGACAAAAATGAAGTGTCTTTGTAAAGACAATATGATTTTAACTTAGCTATAGTCTCTTGTGAGACAAAAATGAAGTCTCTTAAGAGACATTAATACTTGTATTCTATATTGTCTTTGTAGAGGCAATTTACAAATTTCCTTTTGTCTCAAATTAAGACATTTTTCCCACAAATTGTCTTAAAACACCTTTTATGTACTAGTGATAAATAAAGAGTTAAGTTTTTCTGTAAGTAAGCCATGGAGGATTTGAAGAAGTGACCTACCACAAATAGTGCCTTAACAATGCATCCATTTACCATCAATCCGAAGACCCATGGGCAAGTTAAGATTTATCTCGAAATTAGTTATGCCTTTTTTAAATTAATGTATCTCAAATAAATTATTTAAAAAAAAAATCACATTACTTAGGTGGTATTGATAAATCATGATATTGAACAATTATTATAAGAAAAGTTATCTACAAGTTAAGTATTTCTAAAAGCAGTTGTCTATAATGCGACACTTTAAAAGCCTTTTCGGTAGGTTTTTCCGGTCAAAATCCGACAGCAATTTATTGGAATCACAAGTTTGATAGCTAGTTTCTGCACAATCAAAGCGCCCCAGGGGTTTTTCAGGGTGTTGAATCCAAATATGCAGTTAAAAAACCATTTTAACTGCAACAAATCAAGATTTAACCTCAATTTCTTCCACCATATTTCGTCACCGCAATCTCCAAAAAGTCGCATTATAGACAACTCCTTTCTAAAATGAGGTGAACTTCCATGATGAAGAATATTGTCATATTTTTTAAAAATGTATATATATTTAACTCATATATTAATTAATTTTATAATATTAATAATATGATTTAAAGAGATTGTTTGATTTTATTATAAAATAATAATTATAAAACTTATTAGCCATTTAATTTATATAGCAATACTAGTGTCTTTTCTTTAGATTTTATTTAGTTCTCTCCTAAACCATTTTCTTACTTTAAAAAAAAAATCTTAATAAGAGAAACTTTGGCTATCTCTTTTCATACAGCTGGAAGCCAATGACCTCATTGCCATAAATCTCAGTTCTCTTTGTTGTGTCTTTTGGTGGTAACTGCTGCAGCCGATTTTTGGCATGCTCATATTTTTGTGTTAAAATTCTCCAGTGAGTGTGTGAGACATTGCAACAGGACAGAAGTGTAGCATCGCAACTGTCACGCCCCTAAGCCTATGGTAGTCTTTCAACCGTGCCGGCGAGGTGCGACACCACTGAACACTTTCTTTTTAACAATACTCGTGCACATGGACTATGTCTAATTCACTTTCTCCTACTTAGCTTGTGCTTCTCAACCAATTATAATTAGTTATCCTTTATATCAATGAACACCCATAATTTATTCATTATCAACAACAATTATAAATGACAACAACAATTGCACAATATAAAGGGGAGGGGAAACTCCCTGAACAATGAGTCCGCCCAACAATATATGTATTAATCAATCTTTCAGCAATACAAGCTTTTACAAGTATTCTTGGCAAAATCCAAGTCTATACTTAACCAATTTACAATCATTACAACTTCGTGCACGCCTTGCACGATAGGCGGGTGCTCACCCGAACCACCAAGACATCCTCGTCAAGTCCCGGCACAATGACACAACCACACATCCGACCCGGGCACGTCTTGCCCAACGCCTTCACCTCTCACCGCGAGCGATTCCAATAAGTGTGTTTCCACCAAGAGGAGCACATGAGCTATGTGCTCATCGCCTCTCCAAAACTGCGCACTTCAACCTCTCCTCAAGAGCGAAGATGAATGATCAAGTGTGTTGTTGAATGGTTGAGTTGAACGCTCAACTCCCAAGTGTTTATACCCTTCGTGGGGTGTGGGTGGGTTGCCTAGTCGACCACCCACACACCCCTTCAACGCAACGCTTGGGTGCTTCATCAAGTTGGCCACACCCTGATCCATGGGTCGGCCACCCCATCACCACAAACACTCAACGCAAAGGTATAAGCTCCCATCGTTCCATCACATAAGTGTCACAATGTCATAACGTATCGTCGCAAGTAGCTTGCCCTTTCGTCGCACATCCGTGTGCCTTTGCCCGCCGGTCTACCCATGCGCCCGTCGTGCGGCCCAACTCGCCCGCATGCCCGTCGTGCGGTTTGACTCTCCCGTCGCACAACTTCAGAGGCTTTACATCCTCATCCACCTGAAGTTGTTGTCGTCCTCAACAACATACCATCCTCCAAGCATCAATATCCATGACGTCAACTCCTCCACATATGGCAAACATCCCTGCAACATATGTAGAACTCCATCTCCACCATGTCTCACCTCAGCAACCAACTATCACCAAGATAACCATACCAATGTATACATCTCACTGGTATGTCAAACATCGAAACTCATCTCAATCCATGATCACTTGATCACCCTGTCACAATCTCCTCATGCTACTCTCCACCATGGAAAGCTGGTCCCTCCAACTCAAGTACATGTCCACTATAACAACTTGTCAACCCCATCATGTGTCCTCCTCATCCTGTAGTCTCCCATCAGACGCCAACACACCTTTGTCATGTGCCCACATGTCGACCCAACAACAACATCCATCTGCACATTGGTACCCGTCATGACTCAAACTAGTTGGGTAGCTAATCCAACCATACGCCCAAACCATAAGAATACACATCCTTATGTCACCATCAGTCTTTCCCTGACTTCTGCTACATCTCGGACTCATCAAGAATCTGTCCAAAACCCATGCTCAGGTCCATGGAAACTCCATCTCATCTGCAACATGATCAAGCCATGGCTTAGTTGCACAAGAGTGTACAACCTCTCCATTAGCTCATATATCTCCATGTCACAATAGCAGCTGCACAACATCCTTGCTTCGGCATACCCCATAGAATGTCCATGAATGACACCTCTACTCATGCTCCCATATAATGTCCCCGCATAACTGTCATGCTCCATATCCCCAACCTGATGTCCATGACACTAGTTGTCCATGATGTCCAACTCATGTAGACTCCATCCCAACATCTGGCCATTTGAACCCAAGTCTGCAATCTGTCATAAAGAAGCCTCCTTCCAAGGCCCCTTGTAAAGTTGATGTGGTTCCTCCCTACCAAGGCCTCCACAACAACCTATCTCCAAGGTTTTCTATAGAGAAAGGAGGGCCAGGAAGTTTCCTCCCTGACTCTCATCCACCCATGTGTCGGATTGATGTTGTGTCCTCAAATATCTATGCACAGCCTCAATCTCCTCACATGTACAACCAAGCTCCTTGAGCTTGTCCTTCATCAACTGAAAGTCATATATGCCCATAGCATACCAACAAAAGTCCACTATACCAACAGGATCTCTACCCTCATAATCCTCATCAACCACTGCCTCTGAAGTAGTACTTGGACTCCCTTCTTTTGCAACCCCATTGTGAAGATCAATAGTAGAATATGTCTCTGTCAAGTGTCTCAAGGTTCGTGAGACTGCCTTCTCACTTGCCTCATTCTTCCTCACTCTTGCAACGAAGTCAATCAACTTCCCTTCCTTCGTTGTTTGATCCCTACTCCCAAGTCCTCTTTGCTCCACATCCTCATGCTTCACATTCAGATCTTTGGGATACAATGTCATAGAATTCATCATCGGTCTATACCCCAAGCAACTCCTCCTATTCATCAGCACCATCATGGTTCTTCCCTTAGCTGTGATCAAGAGAACGTCCCGGTCCACCATCGGTATGGCTTGTGCAAGCTTCATGAAATCTTCCCCCAGCACCATAGAATGATCATCCATGTCCACAACCCTCAAGTCCAACTTTCCAAACCACGATCCCACTCTCACCTGAGTGTCCTTCATCACACCAATAACAACTTTCATGGTAGAGTTAACTGCTTTGAAAGCACTCAATTCCCTCTCCATCTTTGCTTTCTTCCCAAAAGATTTCCTGCCTTCCTACTCAAGAAGCTATGAGTAGCCCCCATATCAACCAAAGCTGCAAATCTCTTGCCCTTCACGATCACCTGCACAAAACTCAGCTTCAAGGCATCACCTCCTTCTGTCCGCTTTGTCTTATGCCTTATATCAACAACCTTCTTCAAGAATTCGGCCTCAGAAGTGTCAATTGGTCCATCCTCCAACTTGAATTCCTTCTTAAGGTACTTCACTTCCTTACTTGGCTCATCTATGCAACCTAATCCTGGTCTAGCTTGACTTCCCTCAAGCTTGTCCTTCATCGACCTCTGCGTAAGTGCACCAACCAAGTGTCCATTGACTACTCTCATGGAACTAAGCTTTCGAACCTCCTCTGGATTGTCATGGTAGTAAGTCCCCAGCCTGTCAATGTAGTCGAGCTCTTCCTACTCAATCACAACGACCTTCTTACTAAGAAGCTTCTTCTTTATCTCTTCCTCAATCTGCTTGATTTCGGCTTCCACCATGGCACTTTTCTTCCTTAAGCAGGCTCTTTCATCAAAGAGCTCTTGAAGACCAAGACCACTCCGTCGGATTTCCTCATCAAGTTCCGTGAGTTCAACATCTGTCGTACTTCCGCATTGGCTCTTGAGTTCTTCGAGTTCCTTCCTTAGTTCCGAACAGCTTTCCCGAACCTTCATGTTCTCAGCGTTCATCGCAACCCAGTTAGAACTCCATCGACCGATTTGTTCCAACACTTCGTACTGTAAAACTTCACCCGGACCATGGCTAGACTCACCTGTCGTAGGTTCATCCACCATCCTTCCCTTCAGTCTTCTCCCCGATCCCTGCATGATAAACCAGTCCTTGTTCCACTTGAGTGTTAAACCACTTCCTTCACTTGCAAGTACCTGTCATCATACTTCTTCCAAGTGTGCCCACACTTGCACTTTGTCACGAGCAATCCTACTCAACCCAGCCCTTGCAAGACTCCTCCAAGTCTTCGGACTAGCTCTGATACCACCTGTCACGCCCCCAAGCCTACGGTAGTCTTTCAACCGTGCCGGCGAGGTGCGGCACCACCAAACACTTTCTTTTTAACAATACTCGTGCACATGGACTGCGCCTAATTCACTTTCTCCTACTTAGTTTGTGCTTCTCAACCAAGTATAATTAGTTATCCTTTATATCAATGAACACCCATACTTTATTCATTATCAACAGCAATTATAAACGACAACAACAATTACACGATATAAAGGGGAGGGGCAACTCCCTGAACAATGAGTCCGCCCAACAATATATGTATTAATCAATCTTTCAGCAATACAAGCTTTTACAAGTATTCTTGGCAAAATCCAAGTCTATACTTAACCAATTTACAATCATTACAACTCCGTGCATGCCTTGCACGATGGAAGGGTGCTCCCCCGAGCCACCAAGACACCCTCGTCAAGTCCCGACACAATGACACAACCGCACATCCGACCTGGGCACGTCTTGCCCAACGCCTTCACCTCTCACTGTGAGCGAATCCAACAAGTGCGTTTCCACCAAGAGGAGCGCATGAGCTATGCGCTCATTGCCTCTCCAAAACTGCGCACTTCAACCTCTCCTCAGGAGCGAAGATCAATGATCAAGTGGGTTGTTGAATGGTTGAGTTGAACGCTCAACTTCCAAGTGTTTATACCCTTCGTGGGGTGTGGGTGGGCTGCCCAGCCGACCGACCACACACCCCTTCAACGCAACGCTTGGGTGCTTCATCAAGTCGGCCACACCCTTATCCATGGGTCGGCCACCCCATCACCACAAACGCTCAACACAAAGGTATAAGCTCCCATCATTCCATCGCATAAGTGTCGCAATGTCATAATGTAATATGTTTGATGAAATAAGTGTTTTGATGTATATTATAAATTAATATCTATTCACATTTACCGGTCTTTTAATTTATATAAATACCCTAATATATTATT
>APFE030750087.1:17827-57154 GCA_000404065.3 Pinus taeda
TTACTTTTTAATTTTACTTAAATAATAAAATTAATAATCTTAAATTTCACATTAATTAATTAATAATCGTTTACCTTTTGTAATGATAATTAAACAAATGGTTAATCGGATAATCTCTTTTGCATTTTGTAATGGACTCGGTGCACTATGGGGTTTTATATGTGTCCGTTGAAGTCGACCAAAATTTATATTTCAGCCGTCTTAATTCAAACGCTGTGGTGCAGTATTTTTCAAAGGGCAGTGTTTTGAGGTATAATAGCAGTTTAGATAAATTATACGAGTGGTGTAGCTCAAAGATAGCATTTTCAATCTTGGCGTCATAAATTTAGGTACAAATGAATAAAAGGGGTATAGAAATGAAGATCAAGCGTAAATGCATAAAGCGACTGGGATATAGAACTAAAACCCAAACTAAGTTGAAATAAAATAAGCACAACTGCCTCTTAATACTACGTAAGGGAGATTGTAAAAGGCAACAATCAACAACGTTTCTGCACCTGCCCATCAATCTCCATAGAGCGCAGTGTGTAGGAGGGTGTATGCATGCCCGGGTTGGAGGTTAACACGTTATCACGCACAAGAGTGCATAATACTGCTCAATGCGAAGGAAAACATAGAACTACGTTATTTATTTGACAAAGGAAAGGAAATTCAAGGTTCCTGTGCACTTCGTGTTGTTGAAGTCAGCATGGGGATCCTTTCCGGCATGTCAGAACGCCGGCATTCGCTGTGATAGAGGCGACAAAAGACGACGGCTTCGCTGCCATGCTGGAAGCCTTTGTATAACTCGACGATGCGCCCGCGCCCGACGTAACAAAGAACGCCCCGTTCAACATCAGGTCTCCATCTGATCTCCAATTCCACTGTCTCCATACGCTCTCTGGTGTGTCCTCACGCTTCGTCACCTGTTCATTCATTCATATTCAACAATTCCATCTACTCTTTCTGTTAATGTCGAAACTATAAAATGAATTGAGGAAGCAACGTTTACCTCCTTGGAAGAGGGATCGGCGGGCGCGAGGAATCGATTTCCTTGGCTGTTAATTGTTGGGTTCGCACTTCCACCAATCGCATACATACCCCATTGGGTGTAATCGTTGTTTACCACGTGAAAGTTGCCATGTCGGCATCTGCATTATAGCGCTAAACTTTTTTTACCAATAAACTTCTGAAGCCTAATGTTTTCTTGATTGTTAGTACATGGAATGCCAATGGATTGATAGTTTCGTATACCTGGGCATGCGTTGCACGAGGCCTTCCCCAAAGTGGTTGAAGGCAACTGTTACTTGCATGTTAACGTCCTGTGTATAGTCGTCGCTGTGTCCCAGCAGCATGACCTGCAATATTTAATAATGCAAATAGATGAACTGGACAAAAATAGGAATGATTGAAACTTTCAGATCATAAAACCGGATTTGAGATTCAGACCTTATCGTGGTGCGTCATAAAGTTGTTTGAAATTGTTACTGCAGTCGACCCTCGGGTGACATCGATGAGCCCATCTGTGCAGCTTGATAAGGAGCAATGGTCTACCCAGATATTGCTTGCCCCAAGGATGGTAATTCCATCTCCATCACTTATCGTTCTCCACCCGTAATGTCCCGGGGAGTCCCTCACCACGGCGTTTCCCGCAGGTTTGCAGTCATGGATGTGAATCCCGTGAATGATAATGTTGGTCACGTGCTCTACCGATATGCAGGCACCGTTGGCAATGTGGACATTGGCTCCTCTGCCGTCGATTGTCTTGTAACTATTCATGAAGAGCTGTTCTTTGAGCTGGATGACCATGTCTCTCTGAAAAATGATCCACAGAGGCTCCGTTTGAATAACAGCATGGCGAAGGGTGCCCGGCCGGGGATTGACTGCATCGTAGTCATTTGGATCCGTGACCACATAGACTCTCCCATTCTGCCCTCCAATGGCATTCCTGCCGAACCCAATGGCGCAGTCTGCAAGCCTCTTACGATTGTTTTGCCAATCTGGATCGCAGCGCCAGCAGTCATCGATGGGGTTCCCCGTTCCGCAAGACAAGTAGCTTAGCTGCCTTCTCGAACTGTTAAAACTCCTGCAATACATTCAGTAAATTGATTCTTATTGCCCCTGCTATAGTGCATTGCATGAATTAAGCCCAGAACAGCGTGAAATCTCGAAATACATTATATAATTGCTTGGAGACAAGGTAGACTACAGCGAGGGTGGGGAGACATTTAAGTTGCTCCACTGACCACGTGGGATTATATACAAGGTCTCTACAGCCGTGGTGTGAATGTATAATTCCCTCAATTGAAGCCCGGTGCTCGACGAGGCAGATGATTGTATAAAACTTGGCCATCCTTAACTAAGTGGTGGATGTACCTGAGGAGTAGCTACAACGGAGGCCTAGCTACAAAAGCAATGCTTGACTTTGGTACTCAAATCTACAGTTGGTTTATGCTAGCGGAGAAATTAGATCAAAAGAAATCGGTGGTCTACAGGCAGCCGGCAGATGGAGAATTGATTTATTACTTTCATCTCTTTGTTTAGAAAAGAGGTTAAAATCTTTCTACGCTGACATATGCTTTAACCATGGTCTATAGAATGGCATTGCAGGAAATTGAGCTGCGTCACTCGAAGATTCAATTCAATACTTCCTATGGACCAAATCTACTCATCCATGCGGAACACAAACGTCAGCAAGTAGAAATTCATTTCCACCATTAGATTAAACGACTTACATTTTGATATTTTTTGGGCTAGCATAGCAAGACGATGATATATAGGCTGAGAACAAAATTCCATATATATTTAAAAAAACATATGTGGAAGTTTAACGAAATCCTATTTGAACAGTATCATATAGATTAAAAGACAAAACAGATAATACATTATTATTAGACATCTCTGAGATAGATATTAACCTAAATTTTAATAACAAAGCTTGCTTTAACATATTAGCATTGCCATTATTTTCCCTACATGTATGAAAAAATTACGTATCATCCACTATGAAATTTGAATTATGATTTATGAATTATTATAGTAGATCGATACTCATTACCTTTCGATTGTTTCAGCAACCAATTCGGCCGGTTGCATATGTTTCGTTAGCCTCGTTTGTTGGTTGCATTTGGCCTCAGATAACACCTCAGACTGTCCGAGGACAGCAGCTGTCAATTTATCTAGAGTTTTGGAGAGGTTGGCCGCATTAGATCCAATGCAACAGATCCAAAGCAGAACAAGAAATGCCAATACACTTCGATAGCCAGCCATTTTTGTTAAAGAAAAGGGCCCGCGAAATAGCAGTCTGCACATTACAGCAATGGTATTCCGCGACGATCCTATATATGTCACTTGTCTATAATCCGTACTGAATCGATTCTGCTATTAGACAAGAGAATACTGTGTTGGGGGTCTCATACGCAAAACTAATAGCAGAACAAAATGCTGCTAGGCTAATTCATATAGATTATAACTGCAGTGAGGAGTCTTGCGTGGTAATCTACTACGCAAGACATGACCAAACTCGTGTCCACGGATCTGCCTGAACACCCTGCCACTTCTTATATAAGAAATTTGGAATTGTTAAAGGAGTAAAATACGGAGAAGTGGTGGAATTAATGTTGGTACCTGCTCAAGTCAATTGACTATCCGAAAGTGTTACCATGTGATCGAGAGCACTTTACAAAGAAAACGTAAAAATTAAAATAGACTTCCAACAATCGCCGTTGTTAAAAGTCATAAAAATTAAAATAGACTTCCAACAATCGCCGTTGTTAAAAGTCATCATTGGTGATATGGAATAAGTCTAAACTCAAATACTCTGTCATGATTATGGGGATTGCATGATTCAAATGAGTGGACAAAGTAATATTGTTACTCTATTTGTCCAATTCACATTGCAACTAGTAATGGCGGTTTCCATATTCCAGTCCTTCCGATGCGAACTTTTATTATCACTATATTTGGTAGGTGCCCCTCACATGTAAATCCAAAGTTAAAACTAAAGTGAGCCTGTGATTAATCTCACTTAGCGATGCACAGACCGGATTGTTGCCGAGCTTTTAGGCATTAATATCGACGTAATGCATGCTAGGGGTTTTGACCCCGCAATCCCCATATTTAACATGAACACGGTTCAAAATTACTATTTTGTTTGGAATCTATTCAAACTGTCTGATTGGTAAAAGTTGCCCACTTACCATTATCATCGGCGAAATTTATTAATTAGAAAAATTATTCAGGAATATCGCATACTGGAGGGGAGGTGATGCGGGTAAATGGGAGTGCATAAAATTGAATATACATGTGTGAGCTTTGCATGCCGAAGGTGACAGAGAGAGCATACGTTGACGCTGAGCCTTGCAACGTTAAGTGCGTTGCATGTAGCAATTCACATCAATATCTATATATCCGTCAAACTTTATGATGGAGGGAGAGATTTTATTAATGTCGGAAAGTTAAGTGGGCAGTGGGCGCTCACATGTTAGCGCGCACATATGTTGTATATTAAAGTGTCTGTTTATATGGGCGGAAGAAGGACTTTTTTTTTTGCCTCGAATTTTTTTAACTCTAAGCTACAGTTGTCAAAATTTAGTATTTTTGGTATTTTAGAAGTTTTTTTATGGTGCTGAATCTATTTCCACCATCAAAAACATAATTCAAACACTCCTATTATTAAAATAAGTGAAATTGTTTTGCCCCAAATCCGACCAGTTTTGATCACAATTCGATTCCAATATTTTTTATTAATAAAATTTAAAAAGTTTCAAACTAATAATCTTTATACAAAGATGTAATAATAATATACTTTAACATTAATTATTTATATAACATAATTAAAAGAATAGGAAATAATTATTTTATATAACATAAGTAAGAATAGGAATTATTAGTAACTCTTATTAGTCTCCATAGAGGACTCCAATGTCTTTTATTAGTAAAATTTAAGAGCTTTCAAACTAATAATCTTTACACAAAGGTGTAATAATAATATACTTTAACAATAATTGTTTTATATAACATAATTGTTTTATATAACATAAGTAAAAGAATAGGAAATATTAGTAGTTCTTATTATCCCCGCAAGGGAGTGGATATTGGAATGGTTTTTTCGTCAAATTCGTATTAGTTTGGGTTTGACCAAAAATATTTGCAAAGAATTCTATAATATAACATTACACATTGAAATATATGATTTTTTTAAAAATAATTTAACTTATTTATGTTCAATTTGATTGACTATCAAATTGAACATGTTATTGCCTTTTGCCTCTATTAATATGCCGGTTAGGCATTTATGATACAATTTGTTTTGGGAAGGTGATAAAAATATTGCTAATGAGTATAATCATTTTATATTCCTATTTATAAAAATGGTAATTATTAATATACTATAATAAAGATATACTATTTAAAATTACATATATAGTTTAAAATAATTATTTAAAAACACATGTAATTTAAAAAGATTTATTAATGGTATGTGAGAGATATATTTTTATTTTTACATTATATTTTTAAGGGGTAGAGGTCACTTAACTTTTGTGCCAACTTAATCACATACGATAGATTTTACACTATTAATGAATGAATTTTAATCAAAATAATAAATGTTTGTAATACCAATAAATATAAAATTTCTCATATTTATAGACCAAGGTATAATGGAAATTTATTATAAGACCTCTATACCTAGAAGTAATAATAAGATTTTCATAAGACTATATCCATAAACTATAAAAAACAAAATGTAAACTATTAATAATTATTTCTATGTTGCAATACAAATAATGTTAATTTACAAAATTTAATATGCATTTAATTACACTTTAAAATTAATCTAATTATAACAGTTTAAAATTTTAAATCTTTGTATTTTTATTGTTTTCTATTTTAATTAGGCTGATTGGCCTTCTTTTGAATGAATCTAGATTTTTAATATCTGTCTCACATCTGTGCATAGAATGTTAGGGCCATCTTTCTGCTCTCCACTTGTCATCCGTTAGTTACTCATCATGGTCTTCATTCTTCAGTTACTGGCAAAACTCGTCATGGTCTTAATTACCAGTAGAATGGTGGGAATTTCTGTTATGGGCACCAACAACCACCAATGGATGCCTTCCACTCGATGTCTTCCTCTCAATGCAGAGATCATAAACCACCATTCTCTCTCAAAAGCCAAACACTTCAGCTACGGAGATTGTCAAGCTCGCACAATCTTATAGTGCTCTTGTATAATCCCTGACATAAAAGCCTAATTCAGTGCATTCTAGCAGTCGGCGGAGCCTTATTCTAGCGAGGAAGAGCCGAGCATATACATTGTATACATACAGTGCGCGTATACATCGATACATACATCTTATTGAAATCACAAGTTTGATGGGTAACCCCTACACAATGGAAGTGCCCTAGGGGTTTTTGAGGGTGTTGAATCCATATATGAAGTCAAAAAACTAGTTTAAATAACACAAATCAAGATTTCACCTCAATATTTTCCGCTGGATTTCGACACCGGAAAGTCCAAAAAGTCGCACTAAAGACAACTCCTTTCACAAATATGTTGTATATTTTAGTATGTGATGTTAGGGGTGGAAGAAAATAAATCCTTACTCTAACTAGACTGTTTTTATGCCCCTAAAATCATGCAAATTCCGAACATATTTTAATAAAATCTGGTAGGAATTTTTATAAATCCAAGTTACCGCTGTCAAAATTCAATATTTTTGGTGCCTCAAAGGTTTTTGATGTCGTTGAATCCATTTCCACCATCAAAAACATGATTCAAACTGTCTTACTACAAGATTTTTTGAAATTGTTTTGCCTCGAATTTGGGTCCAGGCAATTCCTCCGCAGATGATTCCAATGTTTTTTATTAGTAAAATTTAAGAGGTTTCAAACTAATAATCTTTACACAAAGATGTAATAATAATATAATTTAACAATAATTATTTTATATAACATAAGTAAAAGAATAATAAATATTAGTAACTCTTATTAGTCTTCGTAGACGACTCCAATGTTTTTGATTGGTAAAATTTAAGAGGTTTCAAACTAATAATCTTTACACAAAGGTGTAATAATAATATACTTTAACAATAATTATTATATATAACATAAGTAAAAGAATAGGAAGTATTAGTAGCTCTTATTATCCCTACCGCAATGGAGTGGATATCGGAATGGTTTTTCATCAAACCCATATTAGTTTGGGTTTGACCAAAAAAATTTGTAAAAAAATTCTATAGTATAACATTACACATTGAAATATATGCTTTTTTAAAAATAATTTAATTTATTTATGTTCAATTTGATTGTTTATCAAATTAAACATGTTATTGCCCTTGCCTCTATTAATGTGCCCATCGCCTCTATTAATTAACGAGTAGTACATAGATCACATCAATGTGTAGGATGGACATTTATGATACAATTGGTTTTGGGAAGGTGATAAAAATATGGAGTAGTCTAACAAGGTAGAGGAATTGCCCAGTTTATGTTCCTGCCTAGAAAAATGTCCGGCTCCGACAATCGACAATTCCTCCACCCTCCACCACCCTTCACCAACTCTGCCACCCTCCACCACCCTTCCACACTAATTGCGATGGGATCATCTGACAGATCTAGATCTGGATGTCTTGACAAACCTTGGTCACATCTCACTGCGGCGCTATGGGCAATTCTGAGTTGATGGATGATATTCAAACTTCTGCAAAACTACGTGCATGAACTCCCTCCCCATTTTCCATCGAGCTCGGATAGTTTGCAGATAGAACTCAGACCTCTTGTGATCAGAACTCTCAAACCAGGTGGGAAGCAAGTTATCCAGGCGAGTAACTCCAAGCTTAACTAATAACATCATTACATAATAATTTCAAAAACGTCATTTACTGGGATATAAGCTCCACCTGGTTCAAATTTACCCTATATTAGTTTCTACAGCTCAAATCTTTCATTTTCAAATTCAGTGATCCCTGAGACATTTCTCTCAGATTTACCCTATATCATTTTCTACAGCTCAAATCTTTCATTTTCAAATACAACGATTCCTACGACATTTCTCTCAGATTTACCCTGTATACAACAAACACAAAAATAGGCTTAGCTGCACTATATAGAGGTTTGCACATATCTACTCTATGAGATCACGAGCTGCATAATAGTCATGCAAATCACGTGTCTTGAAAAGTGCCCAGTGAATCTCTCTTAGTTGGTCCTTTCCAAAATTTGCCCAACAATAGCTCTCAACTATGCCTTCCCATTAGCTTAGTCCCATTGCGAGGTGTGACAGGAACTCGAGAGATGATTAAGGAAACGAAAGCTAGTGTAAGCTAATTATGGAACATTTTACACACAAGTTTAACTAATTGTCAAGAAAATCAAGTAAATGAAGTTTTACTTGATTTTGATTGATTTGATAATAGTGTTCAAGCATCCAAATAAATTTTCAATTCTTTGATTGATTTGCTTCTAGTGTTCAATTTGTCCAAATATTTTTTAAATTGTAGCCTTGGGGCCAGCAAGCTACATGCAACAACATTCAACAAGAGCGTGTCTGCAAGAACATTCAACAGAAAAAGACTTATCTTGAATTTGGAAGCAATGGTATTTGAATTCGATGTTTCTGCTCTATTAGGTGGTGTAAGTTCAGTCCATTAAATCATTTGGGGATTTATATCTCAGGTCTTCTTAGGTTTCCTGTTTCCTTCGTTCATCCTTTTCAGGCCCTGGTTGACTAGGACCTTTGATGTATGTTTCAATGGAAGCCTTTGAGATAGAAGTGGATGAGAGGGTTACAATGGCACCTCCTATATTTGAGAAGAATTATATGAGAGGGTTACAATGGCACCTCCTATGCTAACAGCAGTAGCAGTTAAGAAGGGAAATAATAGCACATCTACTGTCGGGTGGGCGCTGGACCAACTTATGTCTCCAAACCAAACTTTGATTCTCTTACATGTCAGGCCACCCATTCTCACCATTCCAACATCATGTATGAATCCTTACTTATGTTTTATTGTACCTTACATGTTTGGTTGGTGTTAGAACCTAAATCTGCCTTAGGCTGAAGGAAGGCAAAATTCAGGGTAACCACAAACCACGCTCAGTCTGGTAGCTAGCCCTATCAGAACAGGAGAGGGCTCTCTTTGAGTCACGCCCAGCGAATAAGTAAATGAAATGGTCTAAGATGACTTACAGTGAAATATTGATCTTAGGCTAGTAAGTAAATATGGATACAAGAAGAAATTTTTTATGAATGACTGAGTTTCTGGGATGGTATGGGACCAACGAACAACAATGAGCAGAGAATTTAATACAAAGGCACAGATTACTTCGTGAGGCAAGACAGGCGGAAAATCTAGCAATTTAGTTTGAAATAATGTGGAATGGAGAGATTTCTTAGGAGGGTGAAAAGGGCATAAGTGTACTTTTCAACAGAAGAAAAACACACAACATGAAACTTTCCCACAAGCAAAGCAATAAAAATGAATTCTACCTTATCTTACTCTGAAAATTTCACTGGAAGTGAATATCAATGAACTATGAAACATAACGAAATACATATGAAACATAAGGAAAAACACATTTGCTACACTCACAACCACATGAATCTCATGAAACAGAGCCGCTCCCTTTCATTAATCCTCTGTCAAAATATACAATGAAGAAACAAAATTTCTTTCCCACAGTCTCCCAGAAATTACAAGCCAACCAACCCTTTGCAAATAGTTTGCATACAATAAATAGACCATGCTATGAGGAGATAGAACTACCAAGAGTTGGGGAGTTTCTCAAATCATTACAAAATGGAGATGGGAAGCCAACCATTAGCTAGAGGTGTATCATTACAAAGATGGCAAATGGCTTGGGTGACCATTTGCCTTCCTTTGCCACTTGGATAGAAGCCAAACTCTTTAAACTTTGCCTTAGTTGCCAAAAAAAGTGAAATGTAGATGAGCGGGCCCACTTGGAGAAATTCGCACATTGAAATTTCGTGAAATGGAGGTGAATTTGGCCTTTTTCTCTATATGCGCCGCGCCCAATTCTATATGCGCTGCGCCACTTTGGAGGCTATTTTGAGGTACCTGTAGGAGTTAAAAATGTGCCCAAGTGTGCTTGTTGGAAAGCTTGGCCTGTCTACTTTCCAACCCAAGTGGCATTTCTAAATTTTGTGCTCATTTTCCCCTCCAAATCTGCATTCTCCCAAGACTACTTCCTGTGTGTCAAAATAGGGGCAGAGAGGTCATTTTTTGGGTGTTTTTGACCTCCTGGAGACTCAAATCATGCCCAAATTTCTTGTCCAAGCACTTGTAGTTGTGATTTTTCATGCTGAATCCAAAAATGCAAGCCATTCCCAATTTGGAGCTCCCAATCCTAAGCGCCATGCCAGTCGCGTGGCGCACAGGGAGAAAAAACCTGTGTTGTGACCAAAATTTTGCCATGTGACCAAAATTGCCCCAAATTTCTTGAAATTTGAGCTGGAGGTTCTCTAAGAGGCTCTATGCTAGGTCAAAAAGGCTTCAGCCAAGATTCGAAGCCAATATTGCTCTTTTTGCCTCTTTTTCCTCTTTGTTTCTTTGCTCAATTTTGCCTTCAGGCTCCTTATCCGAGCCTTCGAACTCATGTTCCATGCCCTGTAATGATAAAACATCTGCCTCAGTATGGTTTTGTCTCTGTCAGCCTTCTCCAGCAGTCTCTCAAGGTGGATGTTGATCTGCTCAAGCCAAGACTCACGGTCATTGTTAATCTCTTGCTCCAATGGAGTGAGATCAATCCTCATATGCTGGGTAGCCTAGCGATTCTCACGGATGCTTTGCAGCTCCATGATCTCATGCTGGTCCTCAAGCTGTTTGTTCCTCTGCTCCAAATACCTGATGATCCATTTGGCCCTCTCCAAATTGAGTGGCAAGTCTTGGATCTCCGTTTTCAGATCCTGGATGATCATCCTAAGTTTGGCACTCTCCACATCTGCATCATCATCCTGAATGAGGATGAAGTCGGCCTCTTGTTCACCTGATGGCCCCTCATCATGCATGGGCCTCTTTCCCTTGTCCTGTACCTGTGTTTTTGATGTTGGAAGCGAGGCCCCTTCCACCCTGGGTGGAGATAACACTCGCTTTGTTACTGCAAACAAGTGCCTACTGCCTCTCTGATATGTAACGAATACTGGCATAGTAGTGGTCTCATGATGCTCATATTGATGAGAAGGACCACCTATCTCATGCTCTGCCTCGGATAATACCTGTGAAGTGCTGAAGAGGTCACGGGAGATGAAGTCCTCCCAAGCAATGCCCTGCAATCCCAACTAATGATCCACCAAAATCCGGATAAGAGCAAAGTGATAAACACTATTAAGTTGCTACTAAGGAGTCTTATGCTGCATGAAGGTGTTCATCCTCTCTATGTTCATGCAAATGAAAAATGGGAGGTTCATCATTCGCACCCTAGTAAAGTGCATGAACAACCTGATGTGATAGGAATATAGACAAGAGAACCTCCCCTCACAGCTGAAGTACCTCATGATCAATTTCATGAGCGAAGCATATTCATCTTTCAAATATCTGTATGGAAAGACTCTTGTGAGCTGCCTCAAGAATCTAGCCTTAATGAAAGGCTCATAGTGTTGCCTATCCACCTTCTATTTCTTGTGCCACTGTTCTCCAACATTTGGTATGCTGGTTGCCAATGAGATAGTTTCGGGTGTCAATGTGAAGGTGACCCCAGCCAGGATAGACTGAAATCCATGTAGGTGAAGCACAAAAAGATGGGCCAACTCATGATGAAATCTAACATTAGCCACCCTTTGACAAAATTCAAAACATGATAGATGCTGGAAGTATGACATAGCAAGAGGGCAGGCCTGGAGTTCTGTGAGGGTGGTTGGCTCATCCCTAACATGTTTTCCACTCTTGTGATGTCTCCTCGGAGCCTGTTCTTTCGAGGATGAATCACTTTGTGTCTCCATCTCATACTCTGATGAATGCTCAGATGCCATGACTGCTGTGTGTACTGTACTTGGGCTGCCCTTTGATGATGGTGTGAAACTAGTTGTTGTTGTGATATCTACCACCAAGGGGAGTAATGAAAATAGGGAGTATTAAGAGGGGAATAATATGATGGGAATAGGGGTTATGGGGAGAATTTTTGTTTAGGGATATGTAGGGGGGTTAGGGGATTTGATAAGGTAGGGTTTTGGGGTTTTGATTGACCAAAGAGTGGAGGGATAGGGGATAGGGTTTGGTAATATCTTAGGGTAGGGGTAATAGGGAAAAATGAGATAGGGGGGATAGGGAAAAATGGTAGGAAAGGGAAAAATGAGGGGTGAAAACAAAGCCTTGGCATCAACACCACAATTATGCAACCCTAGCATTAATGGCTTTTTGTGTTTTCTAGTGGTTGGTTTTATGAGTTTTGTTGCAATTATACATAGCCATGAACCACCATAACATTCATAAAATTTGATGAGCAAGCCATGATACAGAGCCTACCTGTCGATTTGAGGGGTTTCACAGGAAAATTGAGGCAATTTGGCACGATTTTGGGCCTTTGTGGGTGTGCACCGCGCGACAAACCTAGTGCGCCGCACCCTTGTAAAATTTGCACTGTGGGGTGGCTCTGTGTGTGCCGCGCTCTGTATGTGTGTTGTGCCCCTCTGTGTGTGTGCCGCACTTTGGAAAACAACTCCCACTCACTCTTTAACACACACTTTGCTCTCCTAACTTTGTAACGTTTCTCTATGACCTTGATTTGTAAAATGACCTTGTTTGCTTGTGGAAGCCTCTATTTAAAGACTTTGAAGTCATGGGTTTAACTTTTTCTTCTCCAAAAGCCCACTTCGCTAATGTTTCATTTTGGCTTTTTCACTGACTTAAAACAAACTAAATTTCACTTTTCCCTTTGAAATTTTAGCTCAAATGATGAAATTTTCGGCACTCTTTGCAGGGATTACATGACAGTACATTTGGGCACGGAAACTATGACTACACCTGAAGAAATCAACTGATGGCTTTTTTGAAAATTTTATCACAAATGACATTATTTGACTTTTCTTCAAAACAAAGTTTTGAAGAACAGTCGAAGTCTATTAACATGACAATGAAACTCTCTAAATAATAACTTTGTAAGGGCCTCACTCTGGCCTGCATGGCTTTATTTGACATGGTTGAAGACAAACTTGATTAATCCCTAGACCTAATGATCAAAAATGACTTTTGTCCATTAAAGGATCAGACCTTGACTATCATGGGCTTTAGTGATCATTGACAAAATACCTAAGCCAGCAGGAGCTAGACATGAGGGGAAATGACTAGCATGACCTTTTCCGTCGGATTATGGCATGCCCCTAGTGGAATACAACTGAGTGAATGGAGCGGGACTCGTAAAAATGAAATGCATAAAAAGTTTTCATCTCTGACGGAGGACTGACAAGACCGACTCTAACAGTTGGCATGTCTACTAGGCACAGTTCATGTTTTTGGGTTGTTTTTCATTCAGAATGAATGCTCTAAGTCAACATCTCAGCTGCTTTGACGAGACAAGGAAATATGTTATGACCAACAATTGATTTTTATCTGATTTTCCTGATATGTAATAAGTTTCCTGTTCATGCATGTCTTCTCATCTAATCTTTGATTGTATGTACATCAACGATTTAACATTTCACTCATTTATAGGGGTTGTATCTTACATATTTCCCAAATATTGATTTTTCTCTCATTTTCCTGATATGGAATAAGTTTCATGTGCATGCCTGTCTTCTCATCCAATCGTTGATTCTATGTACATCGACAATTTAATATTTCACTCATTTAGAGGGGTTGGCTCAATGGTTGGATTCAATTTTTTCTTCTCATCCACCTTAGGGAAAACCTCTTATCTAAACATTTTCCATTTTACCAAAGAAAATATAAGGCCCAGCACAAAAAGTGCGCTTCCTATTGTGATCCCAGCAATCACCGCGATGCTCAATATAGGAGGCTATTGTCTTGGCCTGAGCTTGCATTTTTGGCCCATTAGATTTCCACATACAACCTTGCTTCTAAGAAATGAAGAAGCAGTAAAATTACTACATTCACAACCCTCAGGAAGAGCTCCTTCCAACAGATTATCCGAGAGATTGAAGAAGTTGAGATCCATAAGATCACACAATTCATCGGGGACTAATCCTAAGTGATAATTCTCAGAAATGTCCAAGTATATGAGTTGTGAAAGACTACCAAGCTCTGGAACTATGGTACCTGTAAATTCATTGGTGTGAAGATCCAAGTAGGTTAGACAAGAGAGGTTGGCAAGAGATCTTGGAATTTCTCCACTAAATGAATTTAAACTTAGATTCAGTGTCTTGATTTGATGCCAGACTGTGCTCTTTGAAGGCAAGCTAGCAATGCCACAAGATAACCTATTTTGATGTACATATAGACCAACAATGTTGACCAAATTTGCAAGAGTAGTTCGCAATGAGACATATAGCTTAAAAACATTAATATTCTAAATTCTAAAAATAAAGTACATATTTTATTAAACATTAATTTCAATTTTAGTTAGAATGTTGCAAATAAATAATTCTAAACCAAGCTCTTGGCTTTCCTTACTTTAGGAAAAATGATTAACATTCTAAATTCTCAAAATAAATTACATACAAAATTGAACATTAATTTCAATTTTAGTTAGGATGTTGCAAAGAAAGAATTCTTTGTTGAACTTGATTGCCCAAAAGCAGCTTAGGTGAACTTGACTGCCCAGAACCCTTGAGGGGAAAACCACTAAACACATGCATTTTTGTTTAATTAAGCTACCTTGAAAAGATTTGAATTCTTCCATTGAAATCACCCCGAATTTGTACCTGGCCCAAAATACTTATTTATACCTACGAGAAATTAAACCTTAGTTGATGTCTTGACTCACCACTATCTTTACCATTGAACGCTATTTTTCTCAAAAAAGTTGGCACTCTACTTAGAGGGACGAAATTGTCATCCTTTCAGAGAGTACATGGTATGTCAACATTATTTAAAATAGCCTTCCGCTTACTTACCCACATGATTAGGGAAAATGCATGTGATCTAAATCCTACATCTAGCACCATCTTTGACTTTCTTAAGGAAAGGAGATGAGTTTAATATTGAATAGCTATAAAAGATGTAATTTCGTTTCCTTTTCTTTGCTCTAGCACATCTCTTTTGCCATAGGTAGTGGGATGTGACCATGATGATTGCCTGCTATAAATTTCACATATATTATGGCAACATTGAGAATCTTTGAGGATAGGCTACTAGTAGAGTTGTGATGTAAACATACATTGTTGAAAGGCCTTTCATTCAATTCTAGTCTTGCTTAGCAAATGGTCACCCTAAAAAAACATGGCCAACATTTATTGGATTGCTTCTGTTCATGTTGTTTTAGGAATATTTCCTTTTAGGAATGCCATGTTCAAAGTGAATGAGGCAAGAAGAAACATCTTAAAGGAAAGGCTTGCATCCCAAATAGCCTGCATCCTTTTGTGCTATTTATTTTTTCCATTATTAAGATTCTATCTTCTGTTTAATTTTGTTACAATACCAGATTGAACATTAATTTCAATTTTAGTTAGAATGTTGCAAAGAAATATTTCTAAATTAGAGAAACTACTCAAATAATCAAAAGGTGTCGTGAGGCTATCTTAAATTGCACTATATACCCCATAACGTCATCATACAACATATATCACACTAATTTATCTTTCTAAGCACGCAGGAACTTTTTAAGACTGGTGCAATTAAGAAATCTTACTGTTTTGAAAATTATTCTTGTAAGCTTTGAATGGAATTTCTAGCTCCACCTTATAACTACTAGTAGGAAATATGACATTGTAACAGTAATAGGGATACTTATATCTAACAATATCGAAAGCATTCAATTTGATTATGATACTCCAACAAAATTTGTCAGTTAGTCTTACATTGAATTTGTGAAAAAAATTATCTGCTTTTTTGAATTATATACAACTGAAAAAACATGTTGAGTATTAAGAAATAGATAATTGTCTACTTGTTTAACATGAATTTATTGTTATCTTCTTTTCTAGGTTTTTGAAGTGTAAAAAATGGTACAAAAGTGGTGTTTATGCATTGAAGTGTCCTGCTTTCCAAATCTAGGTTAAGCAGTTGTTAAATTTGTCTTTTATAATATGGCAACAAATAATTTATTTCATAGAAAGAGACAAGTGCCTAGAATGATGAAAAACAATGAGGCATATTACATTGCCCTTGTTGAAGGGCTAAAATAGGCGAAACAACATGATGTTAATGATATTGAACTCTTTACCAACTTGGAGTTGATATGCAATCAAATGAAAGGCATCTATCGAGTTCAGAAGGACGATTTAAAACTCCGTCACAAGGAAGCAAGAAATTGGAGTTGTCAATTTCAATATTTTACCATTAATCGCTCTGCAAACATTGAAAAGATGTCCAATGATATAATATCCAGAGCATTTTTAAGCACATATGTAGATGTCAAATATGACATAGGATCACCATCCACTGCAATAGAAATCATTAATCGCCACCAATATAGATCCCCAATGTGCAAATGGGTTGTTATTATCATTTTTCTTGTGTCTATCATAGAATGGTTCTTTCACTAAAGAAGAACCTGTTAACGTTTTATTTTTCCCCAACATGCAACGATTATGGTTTTTTGTATGGGAGGAAAATTTATGGATGTTTTGAATAATACATAACATTTGGATAGCTTCATCATAATAGTACTTACATTGACACATTAATCTTGTTTGTGATTGAGACAACATGAGTTATATATTTTCAAGGTCACTTTCTTACATTTCACCTATTTTTGTGTTTTCTAGAAAAAAAAGATAAATCAAATTCTGATTTCACAAAAGGTGTGTTGCAAACCAGACAAATACAGGCTTCTTCCCTAAAACTAGATTCTTGTTTCCTTTGCTATCTCCAAACTGTAATACTAGACATATGATGAGTAAGAGAATGATTAGAATATGACAACAGAGTTTAACATTTCACATATGATGTTTTGAGTAATGAAATCAGTCATTCAAATTCTTGCAATGATTAGTAATAGTAAATATGGATATAAATTTATAGGCTATAAACCTTGAAATATGAGTAATCTTAAATAAATAATGTCTTGTACAACTTTTGTTTCTTCTAGTGAAATGCCATAAAAGCATATTATCTCACTATAAAGTGAAAATGGTATGCTTAGCAATGAATTAAAGGTTAATTTGTCCCCATTTTCTTCAGATTAAAATTTTTTAGACTTCCTATGCATTCCATACACCTCATGGGCACTTGGACGTTACCAAGAAATTTCTAAGGTGTTTCTGGGTTTCCACAAGTTTTGGGTGGTGGCACGTAGGTAGTTTAGAAGTTTTGTACAACAGAGATCCTCATATACATTAGCCTACTTCATTATATAGGAGGCACAATATTCTACTATTGATAAAATCAATATGCAAATTTATCATGCATCACTCTTTTTATTCATTCACATGTTAATCTAGAGCTACATAGATTAACATTTCTTAGAGATGTACACAAACATCCTTCATACTGACAAAGTGAATCTGTACACAACAAAAGGTTTAAGACGTCATAGCAAAGTCCATAGAATTGGGAAATATTCCTTCTCTTATAGTAATTTTGAAAAGGTTTGCAGTTGAATCTTTTTAAAGGGGCAGTAGACACTCAAACTAGAGTTGACAAGGTACATCAAGGTAGCTGTCAAAAAGATTTGTTTTTTATTCTCTATTTATCTTCTTCTGGAGCAATTGGACACTAGCCACCTTACCATTGTGAAAAGACAATATACAAAAATATTATATGTTGCTAATAATAACATTCATTTTTCATGCTTATTCGGCCATTGGTATTTGTCTTAGTTGTTGATATGTCCAAATCTAACATGACTGTAATATAAAGTTTAAAGTGATTGCCACCTACCTTTCGTATTTTAGTTGCAATTGGGTTTCTAGAGATTTAATTTTTAACTAGTTTTTACCATCCTTCCAGTTGGCTAAACATCATGCCTTACCTAGAGAGTTGTTGGTGCCATCCATGTTTAGTTTCTGTATGCAGAAATCTATTCCATTAAATTCTTGGGAAATTAGAGTGGGGTTGGAGAATGCATATATGAGAAAAATTGATTATTTCATTGATAGCAGATGGGGATAACTCCAAATCTTCACAAAATTCAGTCTTGCTACATCTTAACTTTCACACAAGTATATTGATTTTCATGTCCTTTGTCATGTTATTCTTAGTTAGTTTTAAATTTTAAACATTGGGTACTCTTGATTATTATCTAGAAACTTTATCTTTTGCCCTCTCTCTATGTATTGAGTAGTCTTTGCCTACCATTTTTGCTCATTGTCCAGCTACTATTATTCTAATTGCAATATTTGTTGTGATATTGTTTTTCTAAACATTAGTATTTAACGAACATGAATAATTAAACCCATACTTCACCACACCACACCTGTAGGTTTTGACCCCGTACAGAAATTACCTTCATACGAATTCTAAAAAATAGAAAATAAAGAATAGCGAGAGCATAACACATATACACAGATATCTTCCCCTGGATCCCAAAACAGGGACCACCAACTTGATTTTTCATTATGTTCCTTTCAATGTTATAATACTTATTTATACATGTCGAAGCATCCAATAGCATGGACCGAAAACCATCGTATCCAATACCATGGAACGAAAGCCATCGCATCCAAAAACATGTGCGAAAATCATGCACAACACCATAGGTGGGTCCACCCATTCTAACATAGGGTCAAAAATCCGGACCCCATAAAGTGGGGTTACAGGTGTGCCTCAAACCCATTGTGACCCCCCCTGCTACACAATCGGTGCAACGAAGGGGGGCTTTGTCCCCCCTCTAACCCCCTGGTTAACTATGTGGGCTAATCGTGGAAAGAATATACAACAACCCAACAACACCTAATTGTAAACAATATTCATTTCCCATTAGTGATTATTATACTGTTGCAACCATTCATTTATGGCATTTAATCCACCATCCACTTCTTTGCAAGTGATACTTATGCAGTGATGATTTTCATTCCATACATCTCCTTAAGACAACACCTAAAAGTGTTTGTGCTCTTATAGCTATCAAAATTGTTGCTTTTGGAAAGGAAGGCGAAGAACAGTTTTTTGTTCCCTTGATGCATATTGCTTATATATTCTAATTAGCAAGAGAGCCCAAAGGATCAAATCTTCAATTTTGACAAAAGAGAGCAAACTGAAATTGCATTGGGAAGTCCATAATTCACCCATGTATGAAAGCCACAAAAAACTACAGGCTACTTCAGTAGATGTGGATTGTGGGTTAGATTCTTGTGTCCGAACCAATCTTGTGGCTCAATTGATAGATGTGTGGGATCCATAGGTTGTAAGTTTTAGACCTACCATAAAGGAGCATTAACACCAAGAATTAGTGTTACTATGGGACTTGTTTAACCATAGAACTGAATAGATCATCTAGAATTTAGAATGATTTAAAGGAGTTTGACCCCTCTAATGTCAAAATATGTAACCAATAAATGTATCCATGCACAGTAATCTGAATTCAAAATAGCTAGTTATTCTATAAGTCGGAAAATGTTCCAACTTCAACCTGTTTAGGACTCGTGTATAAATTTTCAATGGAATTTTATGTTTCAATCTGAGTGTAGCCGTGATAAGGTATCCTTGGGTTACATAGGTTTCTCTCTTAATTAATGGCATAAAAAATAGAATTGTACAAGATTGTAGGATTTGATGCTAGGTACAATGATGCCATACATGTATAAATTAATTCGTGGTCCTACACCACCATACATTTTATGGAGTAGACTGTTGTCTTACAAGGCCATGCATTTTATAGAATACATTGTGATCTAATGAAGATACAACAAATGCAATTATAGTTAAAATTTTATCATTTCCTCAATAAGAGGATGGTCAACTTTTGATGGAAAGATTAGTACTGTAGGAATTCAACACCAAATTGTTGCTTAAATGGATTATTGCCTTATGATGTTCCTTCTAGACCAAACTATTTCCTAAATGGATGATTTCCTTAAGTTGTTCCCAAACACCATTTCATGTTTAATCAGCGCAACAATTTAATGGGAATCAAAATTTCCAACATGATGAAATAAAAAATAAGCATCCTTAATTGTAAGTAACTTGATTCTTTGGATGACCAAATCACAAAATTTATCCATGAGAGGTTAACATAATCATTGAAAACATGCAATGCAAAGGGATCAAAGCCAGCATATGACATGCATCCTTAGTCAAGTGAGGGCTTTCGGGCATACAAAAAAAATCAACATAAATGTGTCAGGATGCCCTTTCCTAAGCTTATAATAAGATTCATGAATTTCCCCTCCCTTTTTAATGAAAATTGTTGAGTTAAATTTAAAGTAAATTATTTGAAATATTTTGAATGTAAACTGCAATACAACCCTTCACAACATTTGACATGCTACATAGAGTGAACTACACATGGTCCTAAGATGTAACCAATTTGTCTACCATAAGTAATATCTAGGTCTAGAAATGCTTCTGGAACAACTATAAACTCCTAAACTCGAAATATTTATGTTAGGGTCCAGTGCTGGAAAGATATGTTTACTGATGACTGTAGAAAATGTCTATTATTCACAATCAAAATATGGTCAGTAACTATGTTGGGTGTCAAGGAGTTGAGGATTTCATTGGCATTTTCAAAGTTCATTATGATATGTACGATATTTCTTATGGCCCAAGATATCCATGCTACAGATTGAGGTATTGCTACCCAAGATCTCATTAGGTAATTTAAAGGCTAATATAATGATGTTTTGAAGCCATCATAGGCTAGTCTAGAGCTTTTTTCACTGAGACTAGCTACAATATAAAAAAAAAAAACTAGGTACAACATTAGAATATACAACAAGGTGAATCTGAGAACCATATTGTACAAGCTTCACCTTCTTCCTTTTAATTTGAAAACTTTGCAGGTGTTTGAAAAAACAAAGAGAAAGAAGCCATCCTCTGAAATAAAATCATGTAAAGGGTATGGTGAGCAATGCATACTCTTTGGCTTCATCAATGTCTAGTGATGGAGTTCTGCTGCCCTGACCCTGTTTGTGTCATAAACTAAAACCAATTCAACTTTCCTAGGAATATACTCTATCTTGGAGATTATCTTCACTACCTTGTGACACTCACCACACACTAATTATGGGGGTGTACATACATGTTATATATAAATCCAAACCAAATTTCCAGCTCCTCATTGTGATAATAAAAGGCAAACCTTTTTCCCTTTCTCAAATATTTTGATATGTAATTCCTATGTAGGTAATAATACTTGCAGTTGAGCATGGTTGCAAGCTTCCAATTTCCTCGTTCAACATATTTTCAACCTCAGAGGGTGGAAATTATCTATTTGAATAGGTTTGAATTAAGATTAGAGTAGCAAAACATGAAGCTTTGAGCTCACCTAGTAAAATATTTCTTTTTTATTAATGGAGAACTCATTTTTCCTATCATAAGCATCATATGACAGTTCAGGTCCAAAATGGAAAGATAATCTCTTGATAAAATTCAATGCTTTTTTTCCAACGTCTTTCATTGAACTTGACTTTGAAGCACTTGGTATAAGTTTCATTCTATCTAAGGAAAATTTTGCATGAAAATTAGTTATAGAATCTAGTGCTAGTCTAAGCTTCACAACTATATCTTCACCTTTCTTCAGAGTTGACATAATCTGTAGAGAAATTTCTACCATCACTCTTGCCTTGAATTAGACCTTGGTCTTGCAGATTTATAGTCCTGAATATCTACTTATCTGGAATACAATTCTATCTTTTTTTTAAAAACATATGATCAACAATCACCAACACACCATAATTGGACTGTGATTTCCCAAAGTCGTTTTCTTTAATGAAATCACCATACCAAGACAAAATTGAGTAATTAACATCAAACCCTAGAGTAAATCTGCGTCTTTGGAAAAAATGTGACCTATTAACATGATGTCCTTTAACAATTTTTAATTATGTATGTGAATTTTGTATAGATAAAAAATGTAGTGTATAGAGACCTCCCATGTAATGAGCAACTGGAATTGTCCTATATTTCATTACAAAAAAATTGGTTGAATTTTCATGTTTGGGATCATTGTCCTCATAAACAAATATCAAAACAACCCTATTTAGTTATGTAGATAAAAAATAACTCTCAATTATCTAGAAAGAAATAGGATGGAATACAAACCCTTGGTTGATTTCTCATAGAGAAAATCGATTTCCTCCAAGGAATTTCCACCTTTACCTTGTGTACCAGATAATATTATGAAATTGTTGCACCCTTGAAAATTGTCTCTGCCTTCCATCCATAACCATAATTGTCATATTAGTAGACTAAATGGATCAATCTCTCATTTTTGGGCTAATGAATGTCCATCTGTTACCAAACCATCCATCTCTAGATCGACAAGTACAATTTATCCTACTGGTACCCCTTTTCATTTCTAGAAACCACCAAAGGAAGTGCTAGAGGTGGTTCATGATTTCCCCAAAATCACAAGTGGTTTGCTGACGTACGTAATGATGAAGTTGTTTTTAATGCGATTTTTAGAATTTCTGTTTCCAAAATCTGGTGAGGTGAAAACTTGATTTGTGTTATTTAAACTAGTTTTTTTACTGTATATATGAATTCAGCACCCTGAAAAACCCCAGGGCACTTCAATTGTATAGAGATTACCCAACAAACTTGTGATTTCAATTGAGATAGATCTGTGCCTAAAACAGAACTGATAAAAGACTTCTAATTTTATAAAAGCTACCATATAAGTTTCTTTCTAATTCTAGAAAACGCTATTAATTTGAAACAAGCATGAATACATACAACAACCATAAGATGCCTACTAACTGATCTACCTCTTTAAATGTTGTTGCACCTTCACACAAACTGGAATCTGTTTATGGACTCAAACATTGTATGGATATGGTTATGGGCCACATTCTATGTTAAAGATTTACCAGAAATCACGTAGATTGGTTCAAAAGAGGAAATATGGTGAAGGGAGCATATTTCAAAGAATGAATCAGTGTTTTCATTGGTATGTCTAAGGAACATAGATGAATAGAGTGGACACTTTGGAAGGATATTCCTTATTATCTTAAATTGGTTAATTAATAATTTAAAGGGGTTACCATTGGAATGATAAGTACAGTGATTGCAACGGATTTGCTTTATTGACATAAAAGGGAAGATATCAAAATGGAGTGGAGTTGAACATCACAAGTTTGGAAATATAATAGTTTGCTAGCAAGAAATTCACTGCAATAGATTTCATTATATTCAATTTATTACAAAATGCTAGAACTCTTTCCTCAAAACCGTGGAAACTGTCATATTATTGAATAATACTTCCCTGGTGCTTCCAGAGCATCATTACATGTAATGATGCTTATAGAAAAGGTGAATTAATCTATCACAACCTTTTCACTTACTGTACAACTGAAAGTTGGAAAACCATGGACTAGATAAAATACAAGCCTTCAACCATGACCATCACTTCCATGATGCGTTTTACAACAAAACATATTTGTATAGTAGGCCAATTTCTATCCAACCAACCAAAATAGTTACCACCCCTCCCAACAAGCCTGAACTATAAAAATTTAGTCAACTAGATTAGAAAATATCTGAGGATCCTAGATAAACATTGTGTGCTTGGCTGAGAATTTATGTCTTCCACATTGAGGTTCAATGCATGTACAATCCTAGTTGGAAGCAGAATTGTAGAACAACCTAGAAAAAGAGTGTCCATGTTAAAATTTTGAAAATTAATCAACATCTGTATTATCCTAATAGACCATAAACTATATGTGACCAAGAAATTCAACACGCATGTATACATGAGCATACAAGATCAAAATAAACACTTTCACCAAACACAAAACTTAAAGATAACAACCAACCTTGATTTGGGCAATAGGACAGTTCACATATTATCACAGGCATAAAAGGATAGAACATCATTTAGTGACCATCAACAAATCATGAAGAGGGCATGTTCAAAATAGCATAACAATCTACTATGCTATCATATACTATTCCATGAAGGAAAAATCAGCTTGATAAGATCATGAAAATCCAACGAGATCTCTGACTAGAGGCAAGGAATCAAAAATCCAACAACAAAAAATGCAATGATAAGGTTCAAATCTCACTGGAATTTGACCATCTAACCATAACTTTATAAATATGTAAAATATAAAGATCTATAAATATAATAAACACTGAACCATGAACATAGGTATGAGAACATAGAAACTACATGTTTAAGTATAAAAATCAAACATTTTGCATGAACATAAATAAGTAAAGAGATTCTATTTGACAACCAGCATGATGGATAGGGAAAAAATACAAGCATGGGAAATGAACCCATATGATGGTCCTTCTCCTCAACCATGAACAAGCATAAAAAGGAATGTAAAGCCCATGAATTTTTCATAGGAAATATAATTAACAACTTAGTGGGGGAAAGGTGTTGAGGAATGAAACTTGTTTCAGTGAGCAATGCATGGGAAGAAACATAAGCACTCACAATTATCACATTTAGCAATCCTAATTTTTCAGTGACCATGAACATATTATGAAAAGGATATTTTCATAAAATTGTAACAATAGGAAAACATATATAGACTTATCATATGAATAAGGGTAACCCACCTAGCGAGGCCATGAAAACCTAGCTTATCTATTCTTTGTGCATACCTCATTGATTCCCACTAGAGTTGAAGCCCTTCCATGGATGATCAGTCATGGTAGAAGATAATGCTTCTCCACTTGTTCTATAGTTACCTAGCAAAGAGTCAAATGTTATCGCAAATAAATTTGCTAGAGTATCAAGGTATATGTGCGCACACAATGAAAAAGTGTCAAATGTACCTGGCATAGAAGGTAAGGTTGGATGGTCTTGCATCTCCCTTTGGTATTGGGTTATCACCATGGTTGGGGATTGTTGCATTGTTATAAAAATAAACATATCACATGTTAAATAATGTTGATGATTAAATACTTAAATCTAAAACCATGACTCTATTCAACACATGAAACTAACCTAGAACCATAGATAGAGAATTATTTGATCGATGATATCCTCACTTATTGAGGTTTCAAAACTCAAATGGTTCATATTCTGATGGATCAATATTTAGATCAATTTCCAAACCATTGTTTTTTTCTACTACTTATTCTTTTCTTTATGGGGCTAAGGAAACTCTTCTTCCTCTTCAAAGATCGATCAAGAGAACCCAACCCAGGTGTGAAGTCAAAATCACTAACATGCAAATTATTGGTTTCATACAACATTTTTTTAAGCATACTAGTTAACTGGTTTGTCTTCGTCAAAGTAGTAGGAGTGTTATCTAAAATGAGATGTGCATAGCTAAAAAACTCCTCCCTTTCCAAATGAAGTGCCTCGACATCTGCATCAACAATATTTGTGGCCATAAGAGTAGCATCGACATCTACATCATGGTTTTGAGGCTCTATATTGATCTCAAGTGGGTCATTGCATATGTTATCCTCTGCATGATGACGAAGCAATGGATTTGAGTTATCTGAGTGGAAATACAGCCAATTAACCTTTATGGCATGCTTACAAATGTTTCCACGATAGACCATGGACATTCACACGTTATACATTCATACGATACCATGTGACAAGGTATTTTTTACCTTGATTTGTCCAACTTCTCACTTAATAAGCACGGGTTATGCTCTCATGAGGACAACGATCAATATCCAGAATTTTTCTTGCTCGTTCCACTGTTGATTCTAGCTGCTTTTCTCTCTTGTACTTGTTTAGAAATCCTTCTTCTTTTAAGGTTTTCTTGAACCGATAACAAGTTTCAACTGTTGTTAGTAGCATATACAATAACTAATCCATCCTCTGGGCACACTTTTTCCTTCTATCAGATAGAAATGTTGTTTTTAGGTAACAATGGTATGCCTCAACAACATTATTGATCTCCTGATTTGCATGAGTAAACTCTCGACAACCTTTCACCTACATACCTAATTGCAAATAGAACCATGTCAGTCTCACTATATCACCTTTATAGAAGAAAAAATGCATATAATACGAAAAAATTGTTTACGTACGAATCTTATCTCCAGTGACCCAATTCTTGTGGAAATAGTCTAAGAACTTCTCTTCATCTGCAAATTTGATAAAAATTTGATTGATTGCATCTTCCACTTCATAATTGAGAGTGTGTTTCATGATGAAACCTAACTCACTGAACATCTCATTGGATTTTATGGAACTAGTGGCCAACTGATTGACATTTTTTAACCAAGCCCTCCATACATGCCAAATGGATAAGATGATATCACAACCTATGATCCTCCTGCCATATTCGATGCATTTTAGTGTGCTATTTTTAGAAAAAATACAAGTTTGGTTATATCATGACAATGTTGAAGTTATCTCAAGGCACTGATTTCAACCAGTGCATCATCAACCATGAAAGCATTGACTTTCCAATTAAGATGGGTTTGGAAATACTTACACATGAGCTACTCCATCCATATTGCAATATTAACTGATGTGTTTCGTGATGCCACGACCCATGGAACTAGCATGTCGCTTTGTTGTTCATCAAATTCCATGAGTGTATACAACTGATAATGTCATATTCAACATTACATAAAGTCAGATACAAGTTATTAATCATTCTAAATGTATACAATTTAAATAAATATATTCAATCAATCATTGACATATGACTTACCCTGTATTTATTTGTATTAAAAGTTGAATCCATGGCTATTAAGTTATTATGCAATATCTTGACCATTGTCTCCAACATCCACTTTGTTTGAATCCCTATTATAAAAGGGACCTCCACATCATTGGGTTTTTGATAAAAGAAAAAATCTTCCCAATGCTTTTGATACCAAAGTTTTACACTCATTTCGTCCTTTTTGTAAAGTTGATAATTTCCCTTCACCAATCTATTATAGATATTTACAATATCCTTCCTGCATAAAAATAAATCTCTATCATGAGCTACCACATCTATGTCAACATGTCTCGTAATGTGGGTTCTATACACTACATCAACAAGCACTCCCAAAAAGAAACAACTCTCTACATATGCAATAATGTCCCTTGAAAGCTTTGGCCTATGCAAGGTCTTGGTCTCACCCGAAGTGTCACGTTGACCATGACAAGCCTAACCTTCCCCCTCTTCATGTTCATACATATTGAAAGTTAGTATTTCTCTATCAGGAATTTCGTGCATAACTTTCACAATAAAGTGGCCTTGGAAACCCCTCTTCTGCACAAATGAGGTCCTTCGTTTAGCTGGTGGATCTCCTCTTTTGTTCTCTGGGCCAAATGAACAATGATAACTACACCAAAAATTTAAAATGTTATTACACACAAGGAAAGATAAACGTGGTTTCAAAAGATCTAAATAATACATTTGTTAAATACTCACATCTCATATTACAATGCAACAGTAGTTGTTTGTTTTGGTTATTTTTTTTGTTTTTCGTATGAGTTTACATGGAGCAATAGGATTTTATTCCTCTCCTTTGATAAAAGTAACAACTCATTGTAATGGGATTACAACAACTTGATCAATACTATTAATTTTTCTATTTATTTCTATCCAAACCAAGTCTTTACTATAGAATGTCGTTTTGTCTTTGAGTTCTTGCACCTTAAGATCCATGATATATTGTCATTTCCTTCGCTTGCCCATTTTGAACTGATCTAGTCAAACAATATACAAAGACATCATAACTAAACTTTCAATCTTAGCAAGTTATCCAACATATATATAAATATAAAACCTCTTTTATGCTTTTTTGAGACCTAAAATATCAATCACTCAATAATGGCAAAGATAAATAGCATGAAAGGATGCAGCCTATTTGGGATGCAAGCCTTTCGTTTAAGACACCGCTTCTTGCCTCATTCACTTTGAACATGGCATTCCCAAAAGGAAAGATTCCTAAAACAACATGAATAGATGCAATCCAATAAATGTTGGCCATGTTTTTTGAGGGTGACCATTTGATAAGCAAGTCTAGACTTGAATGAAAGGCCTTTTTACAATGCATGTTTACATCACAACTCTACTAGTAGTTCGTCCTCAAAGATTCTTAGTGCTTCCATAATATATGTGAAATTTATAGCAGGCAATCATTATGGTCACATTCCACTACCTATGGCAAAAGAGATGTGCTAGAACAAAGAGAAGGCAATGAAATTTCATCTTTTATAGCTATTCAATATTGAACTCATCTCATTTCCTTAAGAAAGTCACAGATGGCGCCAGGTGCGGCATTTATATCACATGCATTTTCCCTAATTACGTGGGTAAGTAAGTGGAACGCTATTTTAAATAATGTTGACATAGCATGTACTCTCTGAAAGAATGACAATTTTGTCCCTCTAAGTAGAGTGCCAATTTTTTCAATAGAAATGGGAGAGTCCTAAAAAAGTACATAAATTTGTCTGAGAGAGCAGCTCAAAAAAGTTTGGAATTAGCAAAAAGGGAAAGGAGGGAATCACAGCCAAGTGTGAAAAATGGACCCGAATCACATTACAGATTAGCTGTAGAAACCACCATCTTTATCACAAAAAATTGAATTTAAGATGGGAAGTTATTTGTTGATGGGCATGGAATGTTGGTTCAGTGGTAAAGATAGTGGCGAGTGAGGCCATCCACCAAGGTTTAATTCCTCGGAGGTATAAATAAGTATTTTGGGCTGGGTGCAAATCCGGGGTGATTTCAATGGAAGAATTCAAATCTTTTCAAGGTATCTTAGGTAAACAAAAATAAATGTGTTTAGTGGGTTTCCTCTTGAGGGTTTTGGGTACTCAAGTTCACCTAAGCTGCTTCTGGGAAGTCAAGTTCAACACAAAATCCTTTCTTTGCAACATTCTAACTAAAATTGAAATTAATGTTCAATTTGGTATGTACTATGTTTTGAGAATTTAGAATATTAATGATTTTTCCTAAATCAAGGAAAACCAAGAACTTGATTTAGAATTATTTCTTTGCAACATTCTAACTAAAATTGAAATTAATGTTCAACCTGGTATGTACTCCGTTTTGAGAATTTAGAATGTTGATGTTTTTAAGCTATGAATTTTCTTGATTTAGAATTCTTTCTTTGCAACATTCTAACTAAAATTGAAATTAATGTTCAATCTAGTATGTACTCTGTTTTGATAATTTAGAATGTTAATGTTTTTAAGCTATAAGTTTAAGCTATATGTCTCATTGCCAACTACTCTTGCAAATTTGGTCAACATTGTTGGTCTATATGTACGTCAAAACAGGTCATCTTGTGGCATTGCTAGCTTGCGTTCAAAGAGCATAGTTTGGCATCAGATTGAGACACTGAATCTAAGTTTAAATTAATTTAGTGGAGAAATTCCAAGATCTCTTGTCAATCTCTCTTGTCTTACCTACTTGGATCTTCAAACCAATGAATTTACAGGTGCCATAGTTCTAAATCTTGGTAGTCTTTCACAACTCATATACTTGGACATTTCTGACAATTATCTCTTAGGATCAGTCCCCGATGAATTGTGCAATCTTATGGATCTCAACTTCTTCAATATCTTGGATAATCTACTGGAAGGATATCTTCTTGAGGGTGGTGGATGTAGTAATTTTACTGCTTCTTCATTTCTTAGAAACAAGGTTGTATCTGGAAATCTAATGGGCCAAAAATGCAAGCTCAGTCCAAGACAGTAGCCTCATCTATTGAGCAGTGGGGTGATTGCTGGGATCACAATAGGAAGCACCATTTTTGTGTTGGGCCTTATATTTGCTTTGGTAAAATGGAAAATGTTGAGACAAGAGATTTTTCCTAAGGTGGACAAGAAGAGAAAATTGAATCGAGCCATTGAACCAACCCCTATAAATGAGTGAAATATTAAATTTTTGATGTGCATACAATCAACAATTAGATGAGAAGAGAGGCATGCACATGAAACTTATTCCATATTAGGAAAATGAGAGAAAAATCAATACTTGGGCATGTTGTGGCCATAACCACCAACCTATCAAAACCTGTTCTGGTAGCAAATTTGAATGGGTCCCCTAGAAGTTTGATCTTTCATTTCTCCCAATAATATCTTTGCCGCATAATTCATGGATAACCTAGTCTAGACCTTCATTCATATCTTTCATTGGGACCTTTTTGGTGCCCTATACCCACACATATAAACACCCCCGCTCTTTACCCCTCAAAACCTTCCATCGCATCTTCATTCCTATCAAAACTCTTTTATAACATAAATGCTTTGCAACGCTAAACCCGTCGGAATTATTAAGCACAACACATTTTATTTCGGGTCTAGAACCTATCGCATATCGCAATTGACGGAGCCCAAAAGATTATACATAATGCGCTCTGTGACATGGAGGACCCACCGGGGTGATTAAATGTAATACATACATTTTCGAGTCCACCTCTAGCCTATCGCATATCATAATCGGCGAAGCCCGGGGCTTATGTATAATGTGCTCTACAAGTTGGTAGACCCGATGGGGTATTAAATGCAACATATATATATTCGGGTCCGGCCAAATCATATATTGCAATCAGCGGAGCCCTAGGCCTGTGCGTATAGTGCGATGCGAATTACGGACCCGCCAAACTATTAAACATAATGTATATATTTTCGGGTCTACCTCCAGCCCATCGCAAATCGCTATCGACAAAGTCTAGTGCTTATATGTAAGGTGAGATACCATAAAGCGGACCCAACGATAATTATATGCCCAAGCGCATAATATTTGAAGTCTAATCGTATGGTCTAGCCGTCGGTTTTCCCGTGTTTTCTAGTGTATTCAATATAATGTTATGGTCTAGGTTTTCAAAGGAAAATATGCTTCTGGCCATTGCATATCACAATCAACGAAACCAAGGGGATGTTGCATTGTGAATGACCACTACGATGTGCTATTGCAACTCAATCGCATCGCTACCCTAGCTAAATGAGGGGCTGATTATTTCACATTTATTCCTTGTGATTTTATGAAAGTTTCAATAAAGGCAAGGTTTCTGTTTTTAAGCATTTCTGTTATATTTTTTTATATCCATAGCTAATGATTAAATATCTCTACAGGTGAGGATAAAGAGATGAGAGGTGAAATTGAAGCACTCATGGTAGTGTTGATTATTCAAGATGTCATTTCCTCCAGATACACCTCAAAGCATGCCGGATGTGGGATGATGAGCACAACGTCCTCAGTTTCCTTCATGAAATGATAGGGAATAATAGCCACTCCACATAGGTGCAAAGTAATGATATGCATCCATTCTCTGTTCCATTGACATCCATTGATTTCCCGAGGAAGTAGAACACCCAAACAAAGGTGACTTCGACATGTCAGCAATTTCACTGACCCTTCTCATCTGTATATTTTGATCTGTATACGAAAAGAAGGGAGGTGAAAAGTCATGGGAGACTGAGGGTCATTTCTTGTTGCATAAATATTACCTCCGGAGATGAGGAGAGGGCTTTTCCTTTTGGAAAAAACAATTGTTTATTTATTGTGCTATACAAGGAGCCTTTTCAAATTGATTTTCTGCTTATTTCATGTGTTTAGAATCGAGATGCTATTGCTAGCATGAATATAAATGCTTTTTATTTTGTGCATATTGATAACATACAGTTCATGATTAGTCCTAGTTATTTGAATATGATTCAATAGCATGGTTAACTCATGAGCATTTTCTGATTCAAAACCATATTAAACATCAGTTGCAAGTTTTATTTGTATTGAAAGGAATGTGTATTCCTGTATGAGTAAATTGATTGCAATTAAGATTTAATACAACCTCGTTTAATTGTGCAGTAGTAAGTGCCTCATTTGGACTTGGAATCTATATATGATGTTTAATCTCTTCTTCTATGCTCCTGCAGGATAGATTAGAATAGTTAAGATTAGCATAAGTAGGTAAAATTAGTATCGATAGGATTTTATACATATAGGTTAGCTATTTCTTTTGTTGATTTAATTGAAGTCTTCCTCTAGGGAGAAATATTTCAACACCTGTAATAGTTCATGGGGTCCTTTAAAACCTGTTGGAACTAGCCACTCCAAATGAAAGCAGATCTGATTGGGATCTGCGATTGGGTTAGTTCCCCTTGTTGACATAACGAAAATTCATTCTTTTAACAGGGCAATATGTAAGATACAACCCCTGTAAATGAGTGAAATATTAAATTGTTGATTTACATACAATCAACGATTGGATGAGAATATAGGAATGCATAGGAAACTTATTCCATATCAGGAAAATGGGAGAAAAATCAATTATGGTTCATAACATATTTCCTTGTCTCGTCAAAGTAGCTAAGATGTTGATTGAGAGCATTGGTTTCGAATGAAAAAAGAACCTAAAAACATGAACTGTGCCTAGCAGACATACCAACTAAACATGTAAGGTAGAGTAAAACATAAGTAAGGATTCATACATGGCACTAGAATGGTGAGAATGGGTGGCCTGACATGCAAGAGAATTAGATTTTGGTTTGGAGACATAAGTTGGTCGAACACCCACCCAAAAACAGACATGATATTATTTTCCTTCTTAACTACTACTACTATTAGCATAGGAGGTGCCATTGTAAACCTCTCCTCCACTTCTTCTGTCTCAGACATAGGAGGTGCCATTGTAACCCTCTCATCCAATTCTATCTGAAAGGTTTCCATTGAAACAGACATCAAAGGTCTTGCTCAACCAGGGCCTGAACAAGATGAAGGAAGGAAAATAAGAAACCTAAGAAGACCTAAGATATCAATCCCCAAAGGATTTAATAGACTGAACTTGCACCACCTAATAGAGCAGAAACATTAAATTCAAATACCATTTCTTCCAAATTTAAGATAAGGCTTTTTCTGTTGAATGTTCTTGTCGGTATGCTTTCTCGTGGAATGTTGTTGTGCGTGGCTTTCTGGCCCCAGGGATGCAATTTAAAAGATATTTGGATGAGTTGAACACTAGAAGAAAATAAATCAAAGAATTCAAAATTTATTTGGATGCTTGAACACTATTATCAAATCAATCAAAATCAAGTAAAACTCCATTTACTTGATTTTCTTGACAATTAGTTAGACCTGTGTGTATAATGTTCCATAATTAGCTTACATTAGTTTTTTTTCCTTGATCAGCTCTCGAGTTCCTGTCACACCTCACAATGGGACTAAGCTAACGGGAAAGCGTAGCTGAGAGCTATTGTTGGGAAACTTTTGGAAAGGCCCAACTGAGAGATATTCATTGGGCGCTTTTCAAGACACATGATTTGCATGAATATTATGCAGCTTATGATCTAACATAGTAGATATGTGCAAACCTCTATATAGTGCAGCTAAGCCTATTTTCCTGTTCGTTGTATACAAGGTAAATCTAAGAGAAGAGTCTCAGGAATAGATGTATTTGAAAATGAAATATTTGAGCTGTAGAAACTGATATAGGGTAAATCTGAACCAGGTGGAGCTTACATCCCAGTAAATGACGTTTTTGAAATTATTATGTAATGATGTTATTAGCTCTGCAATGTTATTAGTTAGGTTTGCAGTTACTCACTTGAATAACTTGCTTCCTGCCTGGTTTGAAAATTTTGATCGCGAGAGGTCTGAGTTCTATCCACAAACTCTTCGAGCTTGATAGAAAATGGGGAGGGAGTTTAGGCACATGGTTTTGCAGAAATTTGAATACCGACCACCAATTGAGGACAAATCATAGCACCACGGTGAGATGTGACCAAGGTTTGTCAGGACATCTAGATTCGGATCCGTCAGATGATCCCACCACAATGAATGTGGAAGGGTGGCGCAGGGTGGCAGAGTTGGCGAAGGGTGGAAGAGGGTGGAGGAATTGCTGATCGTCAGAGCCAAACATTTTCTGGGTAGGAACGAAAATGGGGCGATTCCTCCGCCTTGTTAGACTACTCCAAAAAATATTGCTAATGAGTATAATCATTTTATATTCCTATTTATAAAATTGGCTAATGATTAATATAATCTAATAAAAATATATTATTTAAAATTATATGTAATTTAAAAATATTTATTAATGGTATTTGAGAGATATATTTTTATTTTTACATTATATTTTTAAAGGGTAGATGTTATAGACATATTCGGGCACATCAACCCCAAAACTTATATGTCGATGTGTTAGGAGTCATCAAACCCTAAAAGAGTTGTTTCATACCCTAAAGGAACATAATCATCTGAATACATCATTCCCCAAAAGTTCCATCTCAGAAACCATCCAGAAATTTCCTAAATTGAACCATACTGACTACTCCACTGGCACAATGCGATGCATACTGAGTGGTACACTGCTAGGGTGTGATGCATACTAAGTGGTACACTGCCAAGGTGTGATGCATACTATTTATGCCTTCTATAGGGTGCAATGGGTGAGGATGTACAAATGTTCGAGACAGTTTGCAAGGTGGTTGCTCATGGAATCTTCTACAAACTTCTCTTGTGCCACTTGCCTCTCTGAATTCACCCAAGGATGAATAAGGGATCTAAGAAATCTCCAATCCCTTCTCTTGTGGAACCAATTGTAACAAGTGGAATGACACTAATCAAACCCCATGGATGACTCTTACCCTTGCAAACATCTATAAATGGATCCCTCATCCCAGAGATCTAGAGGCTGGAGTGTTGTGAATTGCAAGTAAGTGTTGATAGCTTGTAATTAAGGAAAGAACATTGTATTGTTGGTGTGATCTTGCTATTTCATGAGGTGAAGAAGGATTGAAGCTGGGAGGATGATGCTGGATCAGACATATGGGTTGTAATTCTCCTTTTTATTAATAAATCTCTTCAAGTTTTCTTCCATATGATTGTGCAATTGTGAATGTTATCATTTGTAAATGCTCTCATTTGTTCATTATATATATGATTATGTAATGTTTATGTTGTAATAGATCACAATGCTTTGATAGTTCTTTATGGTTGTACTTGTGCAGGTACTCTCCAAGCGTGTTAAGTACAAGGAGGAGTTGCAAGATCTGTCAAAGGGGAGAGAGATCAAGAAAGGGATTAAGCGGAAGTTCCAGGTTGGTTCCATTATATTTCTCTTATCTGTTGCATATAGAAGAAATCATTGAATTGCTTTAAACTATTGTTTCTAGGGTAGCTGCCAAACCTAGAGGGCTAGCATTCTTTAGGAATACTAGTTTTCCCAAAAGAAAATTGGTGACTCCACTGGGGAATAAACAGATGTTTGTTTTTTGTTATTCTTTGTTTTATAAACTATAGACAGAGTCTAAAGTTAGCCAGGTAGCCTTCGAACTGCTCTTGCTTTGCAATTGGATAGTAGATGAATGTTGTTTCAGTCAATCTCTGGTTTAGTTTATGAATTAAACGTTTGACTTACAAGCACATCTAGATGCCCTTTTGGTAGCTCAGTAACCTCTCAGGACATTCCTTCATACTTTTCTCTTTATTGTTCATCAGAACCCAGCTTAACTCATTAAAAACAGCTCTAGATTTGATCCAAAACCCATTTCAGTTGGGCTCTCTGGACCATCGCACTGTCTTCCACTGTAAATCAGTATGCATCACACCTCCTAAGTGTAGTAAGTACAATGCATCTCTGTTTTTGTGAAGCACTAGGTGCGATGATTGACTGAACTCATTTTCCATCTAGAAATTGAGGGCTTTTGACCTTGTTTTTGGTTTTGTTTGGTTGTTTTGCTGCAAATGAACAGTGCCTCTTTACTAAAGCTTACATGTATCACTTAGATCAGCCTCAATTAAATTAGGATTAGTGAATATTTTTTTGTATTTGTTCATCATTTACAATCCTTTGTCGAAAAGTTGTTTAAGTTGATTTGTCGCTTTGATACAAAAAGTGTCGTAATTGTCATTTTGTGTCGAAAATAGAAGTGTCATGAATTCTTCCTTCCCTTGATAATCGATTGAAGTTTTCTTCATGTATTTGGTTTGATTTGTTTATATTCGAAGTGTCGAAAGCATTTTTATTCAAAATTGAAAAATATTGTTTTGAGTCTTCCTTTCTCTTTTGAAGAAGAAATTATCGAAAATGTCATTTTGAGTGAAATATTTCAGATCTTTGCTGCATTTAGTTTTCCTTTTTGGAATTTTTCACATTAAGGAGAACGAAAACAAATACATGCATTTTCATTTTGGCATTTTTTGATTTGTGTGCAAAAAGATGATTTAGGGAAATGCACTAGTGTGTGCTATTTGCTCTTTGTTTAAAAGCACTATTATCTTCTCTCCATAGTAGATAGGATTTTCATTGCTCAAATAAACATTGTATATCATTGTAGATTGCATCTTATGAATTTCAGATCACCATCACGCGGTGAACCATTAAAAGGAAAACTCTAAACAAGATCAAATTTAAAATAAATTTCAATGAACCTAACAACACTTTGGAACTTAACGCAACATATCTAGAGGTCTAGGCTAGAGACGTGTTCCAACATCGTTAAAACTAGTGGCTATCATTTTCATTGAAGGTTGGGTGATTCCTCCTCCTTGATATGACAAGTGCTAGCACAGACTTGTGCTCCCTGTACCATCGCGTATATATCAGGAGACCACAATAGGCTTATATCCTTTATCCATAGGAAATTGAGTCTACTGCCTTATTGATCGCAATGCACTGAACACAACATTCGGGAAGATTGACTACCATACATAAGTCCTTGGTAATTTCTTTTTAATTTATCACCAAGGTGCATATTGCAGTTTTCTGATTGGTCTAGTAATCCCTCTGTCTAGATTTTCTACAGTAGTCAATTTCGTTCTTTTTCGACTCTTAAAAGAAAAGGTCCATCTGAGCACTTGTCCTTTCAGGATCATTAAAAATCGAAGGAGACTAGAGTCATATTTAGCTTTTTCTCTACCCTTAAAAACTGAAAAAGCAAAGTTGTGTCCAAGCGTCATTAAAATTAATTGAATTCAAAATAAAATCATTTTTCCCCTTAATTTTGAGTTGATCAAGTAATCTACAATTGTGGAAGGAAGTCAATCAAGACGACACCGATAGACTATGGGACAGCTGGAATTTGGGGGAGGTTCCTCCAGGGTTGCAGGAGGAAGCTTCATTACTGTTAGATCTGCTTCAAGGCAAATCTCCCTCAAAGGCCACCGCTAAAGACAAAAGAGGCTGGGGCTCCCTTTCAAGCTCTTACACGGCTTCCGAAGGTTATAAAAGAATGATGGCTATCCCTTATGCTCCTCCAAATCCAGCTCAATGGAAATTGATCTGGGATTTCCCTTCCCTCCCCAAAACTAATTTCTTCTGTTGGACGGTTGTGCACAACAGCATTCTTACCAGAGACAACTTGCGAAGATGTGGGATGGAAGGGCCTTCCAGATTCTCCCTTTGTTTTCCTGAAGAAGAAACTGCCAATCATCTGCTGTTGCTTTGCCCCTTTGCTCGGGTTGTCTGGAGGGGAGTTCTGCTGTTGAGTCTAGCTAATCTTGAACTTCCAGGCAACATTCCTTCCCTGTTCCGAACTTGGGCAAGCTTATCTCCCTTCAGCCTTAGAAAAAAAAGTCTTCTTAAAAAAATTTGGATGTGGATCCCTAAATTTATTTGCTGGAAATTGTGGTTGGAGAGGAATAATAGAATTTTCAGAGGAGAAAGCTGCACTTCTACAAGAGTTATTACAAAAATCAAAGCTTTGCTGGGCGAGGTTCTGGAATCCAACTCCTCCTACAGGAATGAAATTAGTGTGACCGAAGAGGAGGAGCAATGGCTTAATGCTCTGGTTCCAAATCTGAAGGAAAGGTCCATCCCTCCGGCAATTGCCCATGCCAATTGGGAGATCAGGCTGGAGGAACTGGAGTTCATCAAGTGGAGATCTGCATTGGACGATCACTGTTTATTCTTCGACGGGGCCTCTAAAGGAAACCTCGGGGCTGCTGGCAGTGGTGGGGTTCTTTTGAGCCCTGGCAGTTCAACGTAAATGAGATTCCACTGGGGACTGGGCATGGAAACCAATAACAGAGCGGAGACTCTCGCATTATGGCAGGGGCTGAATCTGGCAATTAACAGAAATATCCCTTCTCTCTCAGTATTTGGAGACTCTCGACTTATCATCCAGGTGCTGGCTACTCAGAAGACCCTCCACCAGGTTCAATTAGCTCCAATTATAAAAAAAATACGGCTCTTATTGCCCAAGTTTAGGAAAATCTCCTTCTTTCACATTTTAATAAATCTTAATTCTCAAGCGGATATGGAGGCCAATCTGGGTTCCCTATGTAATCGGAGATCTCTGTTGGTCAACTCGATGGAATCCCTCTGCTCCATTCCTTGATTTTACTTCTGTCTGGACTTTTGTTTCTATTCGAACTCAGGGTTTATGCTCTCCCCTCTCCCATGTTCTCCAGGATCTGTTCTCACTGTATAGTCAACCCAATTAAAATTATGATCGCTGGCCTGATTCCTTATTCAGCCAATCCTCCTATGAATGATCCCTTACTCCTATCGATGCCTCTCTTTAAAACGCCCACAAATATTTCTCAGTTCTTCAGCTCCAGTTCGAACCTCACTCTGTCCTCAAACCTGCAGACAGTTCTTGTCAAAATCATCAATCTCATCTCCGAAAGGCTGCATTCAAGATGTGTTTTCCTGAGAGATGCATTTGGGCGTAAGAGAATTTCCTCTTCAGCAGCAATCTATCCTAAGTATGAGCAGAAACTAATCTTATGGTTTGCAAGACCACGATATGGCCAGGAAAGGCCTCTAGCCCTTGTGCGATACCACGTCCTCTACCCAGTAGCTCGTCAGTCCCGTGGATCATTCTCCAACAGCGAAGCGAATATCTCTTTGAACTTGAACCCCTGGTTTACTAGTTTATTCTTAAAGGAAGGTGAAACTGCTAGATGCGCTGTCTTCTGTGTACTCTGCCAGCAATCTCAACAACTATCCTTGAGAATTTTTATCTGCCAGCGCTGCAATGTAAGAGCCTGAGGGAGCTAGTTTGCCGTCATAAATAAAATAACCGTTACTGTCAAATAAAAAACAACACTTTGGAACTTAACGCAACATATCTAGAGGTCTAGGCTAGAGATGTGTTCCAACATCGTTAAAACTAGTGGCTATCATTTTCATTGAAGGTTGGGTGATTCCTCCTCCTTGATATGACAAGTGCTAGCACAGACTTGTGCTCCCTGTACCATCGCGTATATATCAGGAGACCACAATAGGCTTATATCCTTTATCCATAGGAAATTGAGTCTACTGCCTTATTGATCGCAATGCACTGAACACAACATTC